>RYFJ01003558.1:0-118918 GCA_003991445.1 Oryza meyeriana var. granulata | reverse complement strand
TAGGGACGAGTAAGCATGGGGAGGCTATTGCCGGTGATTCTGATGATAATTGGGCATATATCGGACGTTGCAAGGGGGGCGCAGCTGTTATCTATGCTATGCTACGTTTGAAAGTTGGGGAAAACTGCGCAGATTTGATTAAGACGATACTGGTGTAAAAGACTTCGGTGGAAATTCCATCAGGTGCACATTACGAAGGCGAACGGGTGTTAACGTGGAGTTGAAGTGGGCAGACATTACCTACACTCGTTTTTTGTTAATCGATGGAACGTGGGTGCATATTAGTATGCTGTCTTGGCAAGGAATTGATTAGGAACTGTTGGCGTGCCTCGAGATGCATAATGTTCTGATATGTGGAGGCGATTCAGTGAGGTAGTTCTAGCAGATTTGGTCGAATCAACATTGCAATGACGGTTGATTTGGCCTGGTCTGGGGAAGCAGATGGAAGTTGATATTTGCTTTGTCTGGAAAGACATGGAGGGATTCATATTAAGGTTACCAGCCAAGGGTCGCGATTCAGCAAGTTCGGCTCTTGAATTGTTTAACTATTCTGCTGGGTCATTGAAGATTTCGATGAGGAACTGAGTACTACAAGGTTTACACAGATCGGCCGAGTTTGATTTGAGGAGATATGAATAGACTAGGAGATAAGAAAGGCGCATTTAGTAGGATAAGCGGAAAAGTTATGCACTGAATTCGGAAGTATTAATACATATTTAAAGGAGTAGGGTTGTTTTGCTGGGAGTATATGGAGATGCAGGCATTAAGCCATAATTGTTGAACATACGCTGCCTTAACCAGGATCTCGGCCGTTTAATAAGCCAGGAGTTCAAGGCAGAGTTATATGAGCTAATCAAAGCGGACTAGAGGTTTATGATCAAGTTTTAAGGGTGCCGAATATGCTGAGTGGGTTTTCTATATCGTCCGCAGTAGACAGATGAAGTGCGAATTTGAGGTATTGTATTTGTTCCAGGATTAAATAAGTACCCTAGGATGATACCAATGCTGATAGAAGATTTTCTTGTTAGATTGCGCATAGGTCAATCGATTATTGTTTATGCTTCATGGACGAAATGCAGGTACAATCAGATTTTTATGGCTGAGCGATATAACAGAGTTACTTTGCGTTTGTGCTGTCCTGGAGCTGATCCGGCTTATATGAGTGGTAGTAATGATTCGGATTGAAGGTGCCGGTTGCACTATCAGAGGGCGATGATTATATATTTCAATGATCTTCATCGGCTTGCTAGTGGAAATTTTAGCTTGATGTGTGGTGGTTAGTCTAAGAGTGAGGAAGCATAAGCGATTTGCGGACAGTGATGAAAGGGCCATAGAATACGGGATAAGGATGAATCAATAAACGCGCCTTTTGGTGTTCGGATGGGCAGTTTTTGTTGGATGGTTGAGGCGGCAATTGAAGTTAGTAAGGATTGATTCTAGGCCTATTTCTATCGGAGCACAAGACAAGACGGGTTACGTCGTGATCGCAAGAATTAATGTTATGTGGGAGGTTTAATAAATTTGTCTAGTGAGAATTGATCTTTCTGGTTATTGATGTTTGAAAGCGTCAAGGTATTAGTGGTGGGGGGGATGAGTTCAGAAAGGGTTCGGATGGATATTAGAGTATTATGAGAATTCTATATGTTCTACATATCCGATAGGAGGAGTGCTGTTCAAATTATAACTTATACAGCGATGAGAATCATCGGGTCTGTTTTTGTTAAGAGTTTGAAGGAAGGAGCGAGTCGTGTTCTATTGAGCAGAAGGGCTTTTGGGATGCTGAACGAGATAGTTACGGTAGCTAAATTATGCTTTGTTTATTTTTCATGCAATAAATTGAGGCAGTTATTTATCTTCGTTGCTGCACGGTGGTTTGCCTTAAGGGCGATGTAGTAAGTTATGATTTGTTTGGCTCCAGAGTTTTGTAAAGTGGGAGTTTTGGTATGGAGTCTTTTTGACTGTTTGACTGTGAGATATTGATCGGCTAAGCAATCAAGGGACAGCGGATGGCGATCTTCATTGTGCAATACTAGAGGGATTAATGAGATATGTGTGAGTGCGATCTTTCTTGGATTTGTTATTTGATGGATTCGGTTTGCAAGCATAGGATCTGGTATCTTGGTCTGGAGGTTCATTATTTATTTCGACTTGGGGTGGGGTTTTGAGTTTGCTTTTACTAATTAAAACTTATCGGAATTAATAGGCGTTGAGTAGAGGGTATTATAAAATCAAGAGGATTACTTAAAGGGATGGAGCACGGATTTTGAGTTGTTGTGATTTTTTGTTTGGTGATCAAGCAGTCTTGTCTGGGGATATGAGTGGCGGATGGTGTTTTGAGATTCTAATTATTGGAGTGTACAGATTGTCGAAAGGAGTTGTCAGGATGGTATCAATAGATAATATTCTAGGGATATTGAAGCATATTTGAATTTGGCAAAGATTGAGGCTGATCTGGTTGATGCCTGAATACAGGTTTTGCGGTTGAATAGCTTGATAGTATTCAGTCTGATCAGGATAGCGATGATTTGGAGACGGAAATATTGGTTATCTGGCAATCGTACAATTTGTTTTTTAGGAACTTCGGTTTAGGTAAAGTACTAATATGTAGCCGTGGCTTGATGGAGACTTATAGGTTATTATCGTATTTTGAAGGAGTTCTGCTAGTTGCCTGAATTTGGAAGAAGCCAAAGGTGGTTATGTGGAGAAGTGGATGAGGGCGCTTGTGATGGCTCATCAATCAGAGTTCGTTTATTATAAGATGAAGTGGTTGCTGAGAAGAGTAGGGATATTTTTGGCCGACAATGCTGGAGATTGCTTCAGGTACTATAAATGGATGTCAAGATTGAAGAGGTAGTTTGGGTCATACCCCAACGAGCACCAGCATCGGCTATGAATCCTAAATCATCAAACCATGGCCGTTCAGTTTAGGATGGGGAATTGACATGATCGGGCAGAGCGTTTTTCCATCCGTCAAGTGAGGGCATAAATTCAATATTGGCGGCGACAGATTATTTTATGAAGTGGGTAGAAGCGATTCTCCTGAAGAAGGTTATCCAAAGAGGCGATCGAGAGTTTGTAAAGGTAGCATAATATTTACGGTTTTGGGATTCCTCAGACGATAATACTGATCAGGGATTCTATTTTTGTGTCGAGTGAGTTTCAGACAGTTTGCTGCCAGTATGGGTCAAGTTATTAATCTTATCGTTATTTTTGCTAGGCTAATGGACTAGGTAGAGTAAAGCTTCGAATAAGAGTCTAATCAAGTTGAATAAGCGAAGATTGATGAGGCCGCGACTGGGTGGCATACTACGTTTAGCCGATTCATTGTGGCCTATCGGATGGCATTGTCATTGGATTACTCAGGTGCCCACCTTATCAGTTGGTGTATTGTGGACACGAGTTTGGCGGTTCTAGTCTTGGGAAACTAACATCGGCTCTTAGGTATGATTTCTTTGCAAAATCAATTGACAGCCGATGATGATATTTATAACTTAATGAGCATGAACTTGAAGATTTTGGCTCAGATCGGTTAAGGGCTTGGTTGGGAAAGGATCAAGGAAAATAAGTTAGGCTAAGGAGCTATGGCATTAGTAACAAAAAGGTGGTGAATAGATAATCATTTGCTGAGGGAGATCTTGTATGGAAATTGATGTTTGCCCGATCGGGTCCATAGATAATAAGTTTGGAAAGTGGTCACCTAATTGGGGGAAGGGCCTATCAGATTAATCGGTTGTGTGCCTGGTAATGGCCTATATACTAGAAGATCTTGAGGGGACAGAGTTTGCTAAAAGCACTTAATGGGAAGTACCTAGAGATATTATCCGAGTGTTTGGGTCAACTCTTAAATTGGTTAAGTGCAGCCAAGTTTCTAAGAAGGTTCAGAAAGTTGATGTTTTTGCATCGCTAAAGACAGCCGATATCAATTGATATCGTTTAGATAATAAGGCCAAAAAAAGATACTAAGGGGCATTGAGAGAAGCGGGCAACAGAGCGATTAGATGTTATATATTACAGCAAGGATTAATTGGCAGTTTCAAAGGAACACAATCAGACGTAATGTTAAAATTTACAAGAATTTCTGAATTGTTTCGAATCGCACGCAGATTGCGGATTTGATCCTTCTCATTATTAGGCACGGATGTCGTCTTTCATTGTGAGCCAGGGGATGATCTTTTCAAAATTTTTGCGCGATGAACGACTTTGACGCCGTTGCTGCAACTTAGGCCTCTTGGTCTAGTCTAGCTGTGTGGCAGGCGATGAGCTGGGATTGCTGTTGCTTGCTTCAAGATCCTTGCGATTACCTTTTCAAGTTCTATCCAGCAAATTTGGCTGCTTTTTCTTCGTTGGGCCAACTTGGGATTGGAGCTCTTGAGGGGGCAGTTACCGGTCATCTATGATGCTTCCTCATTAGAATCTCCCTTATATCAAGCTTTTTCTTTTCTGTTTGGGCTGACAGCTGATCGGCTTGGATATCTTGGGTTATCTTTTTCTGTTGGTCAGTCACGAGGGTCGGCTATGCGTTGCTGAGCTTGATGAGTTTGATCTGTGCGATTCCAGGTATATTCGGGCGGAGTCGAGTTGCATCGATGGTTCTTCGGGCAAATGGTGGTTCAATATCGCAAAGTCTTGCCGGATCGGCCCACAATCTTCCACTAGTGCGTCATGGGTTAATTCTCATAGCCGACTGATGATATTCATTAAGTACTCACGCACAGCACGATCGGCTGGGAACGATGGTTTTGGTTGTCGTGCTGGTGGTGTTGCTTCTTCTGCCTCTAAGTACTTGCGATGTCAAAGGAGAACAAATGGCTAAGGACTGCAAATTGACATCGGTAAAAGAATCAGTGAAGAGTTAGAAAATGAAGTATGGATATAGAGATTACCTGTGGTAAGGCATCGGCAGCTTGGGCGACATCAGCTTCAGGCGGATGAGTAAGTTGTTCTTCAATATGGCCGATGTCAGGCGATGTAGCAGGGACAGCCTCATTAGCGGCTTGGGGACTGGGTGCTGAGATTGGAGCAGCTGGAGAAGTCATCGGCTCAGTGCTTGGAGGGATGTCAGTAGAAGGTTGAGGTTCAGGGGCCGATGACTCGGGCTGAAAATGAAACTGATAAGAAAGATGGGAAAACAGATAATGATGTCAAGACTTAGCACATACCCGAGGAGATGAGGGGGCCGATGTTGTTTGGGGAGTAGGTGGTGTCGTAACCGTGACATCGGCGTTGTTTTTCTGCTTCTTGAGAGAAGGGCGATGCGCTAGCTTTTTGCTTTTCTGTCCTATCGGCCGGGGCGCCTGGAGGAGAGCCGATGGAGAAGGAGCATCGCGCCCTAAGTTCGGAGTGGCTGATGGGGGTTGATACATGATCGACCGACCGCTAGTGCTTGTCGTTGGGGGCTCGACATGGGCAGCCTGCAAAATTAAGAGTGAGGGATGATCGGAGATGGTGGTTAAGGTTTATGGGTGTTACCTCGTCATCGGATTCGATGTAGTTGGCGTTGAGGCGAGAACAGTAGTGGATGACAGCCAAGTTGAATAAATGTCTCCTCCATTCTGACCACCATCGGGTAAAAATCTTTGTGTTGGCGGTACATACATTCACCTCGGTGGCGGCGCCCAGGGGAAGAGATTTTGTTAAGGTCCGCATCCGATCATACTCTAGGGCATTGTTGACGTTGCCTCGGGCTTGAAGTTTATCGACGAAGAATAGGCCGATCGGAAGTTGACCGAGACCAAGCTGACGGGAGCCGACCGATGGATGGTAGAATTCATATGATGGTTGTGATCGGCCCAGAGAGAAGCCAGTCGGCAGCAGACAGGGGGTAACAGCCGATAGAAATATGGCCTTCGATTCATCGTCTTCTAGAGCATTGAGTAGATTGAAGTTGGAAGGCATTTCGAATGATGATGCATCGTTGTATGCAAACCAAAGTGTGGCCTCCCTGGTGAAGCCGTAATAAAACACCTTGAGCCATTGACTAAGTCCAGCGGGTGTTATCTTGCCACAGGAAGAGCGATGCAGCTTCGCCCATGGAGGTACATCGCGGTAGGTAAGTTCCTCGTCTTCTGTATGATCGGGCTGGAAAGGATTGATCAAGAAAGAGGTCTCAGAGAAGGCTTGGAGGTGTAGACGTTGAGCCATAACTGCACAAACCCAAGGACCCCAATGTGGCTGATGGGCTGGCCGGCGATAGCTTGGTCGCTACTTGATGTAGCAGCTGATAAGTGGCACCAAGGAGGTATTTCCCCAAGGGGATTTGTTTCCGATCGGCCAAACACTCTGCCAGGCATTGCATGTTGGTCGTTGGGCTGAGGGTTGCGCCACAAAAACAAACCGTTCCAGCCAAAGTTCAAAAAGGCGACATGTTCCCGATCATTGACTGGTCCAGTTCCCTTATTATGGATGGATATATACCTGGACCAGCCGCCAATGTTCTTCGCTTGGAGCCGATGAGCAGGCTTGAATCGGAGCCTGAAGGGGTCGATGTAACTTGTCGTGTCGAGGCAGGTGAGCATAGTTACATCCATCAAGGTGGGGGTCATCGGCCCGTGACCGAACATGAAGGCGTTGAGAGCATCTGACCAGAAATATGAAGCCAATGCAAGCAGAGGCTCGTTCTTTTCCATAACGGCCAGAGAAAGGTTGATGCAGTGGCCGATGTTGGATTCTTCCCAGAGGGTTCTCTTCGCAGCCGATACTCTGATATACCAGTCCCTCCACCCAGGAAGCTTGCTCGGCCATGATCTGAAGCTATTGGTCCAATCACTGACCAACATGGCGGAGTTCTTGAAAGGAATGCGTTGGGTCTCGGCGCTGATGAAATCTGTGGGATCCTCGCTACCCATTGGGCCGTGATAGAAGAAATCCGGGTAGTCAGCGGCTAGGATTAGAACTTGGTTCCTAAGGTGCTACAGTAAACAAGAACACGACGGAGAACAGGTGAAGAACATGGCAGATTGGATTCATCTAGGCTACAGAATCAGAAAAAACAATCGGGCAGAAAGATTACCTCGGGGACTGCGGATGCTGATGCCATTGCACTGGAGGAAGAAGAGCAGGAATCAGCGGTCGAAGAGAGGAGATGCGACGGTTCGTCTGAGTTCGCCGGAGTTCGTTGAGGTCTTGGAAGATGAAGCGGTAGTGCTCTGGTGATGTGAAAGCGTAAAAAAGGCTAGGGAGACGAAGCGGTTTATAGAGGTATGATGACCGGGCGGGAATCGAGGCCGTTGGCACTGTTTCAAACAATTAAGGAAGTGGGCTACCTTGGGTCGCCTCGGTATGGAAGGAGTCTGTAGGCCCAAAATGAAAGAATTTCGAAGTCCTATAGAGAACTCCGAAATTGGGGGGCATGTGTTAACGCCAAAATTTGGTATGGCTCTGTATCAGATTCGGTTAAGAAGAAAATTACAGTTAACTAACGGGAGTTGATCCAGAAGGGACCGAATCCAGGAAGAAGCCGTGAAGACCACAGTATGGCAGTTAATTATTAATTAGGCAAGGATTAATATTTTATCTTTAGGAAACCTGACCTCGTGTCCGGTTGGGTCCTGTTAGTGTTTCCTGTTGTAATTAGGAAATCGTGTACCGTGTCCAATAAGGACTCGTGTCAACTCAGGGTATAAATACGTATGCCCGGGTGCTGTGTAATACATCTACATCAACCAGATCAATATAATTTCGGCGCATCGCCACCCCTTCGATGGGTTCTTGCTTCTCGAGCTGGGCTGCATCGGTTAAGTTCGACCTCCTGCGAGAGGGTAAGTCTTGTCACCCCGGACACCGCATCGGCTAGGACTTCCTCGGTTAAGTCCGATATTCTAGTCGGTTCACGGTGGACGGCTTACCACGATATATCTATTTTATCTATGGCTGCATCAGTTTAGTTTGACCTCATAGATCGATTAGGTATATCACATCACACGTGCACAGATCATATCGGCTTACTGGGTGTAACTTATCGACAGTTTGTGCTGCATCGGTTAGGTCCAACCTACTAAACTGCCTTCGATAAGTTATTCCTGCTAGATTGATATTTTTGTGCAAGCGTCTTATCGGAATGTATAGCCGATAAGTTATCATATAGTTCATCACGATTGCATTAGATCTATCAGCTCATCGAGGTCTTGTTATCATCACCAGTCTATGCTGCAACGATTGGGTCCGATCTACTAGACTGGTAGTAATAACTCTACTCTTAATAAGCCGATGGGTTTTATGCGATGTTTTATCAGAGTGCTTAGCCGATAAGTTATCTTCATATCCAGCCGATTTGTCACAAACATTTAGAAAATCACTACTAACCCTGGCGCGGGCACGAGCGAGAACCCGGGCATGAACATCAAGCAAGTACCCAGGCACGAACATAGGCGAGGACCCGGGCACAGGCATGAACATCAAGCAAGTACCCGGGCACGAGCACAGGCGAGGACCTGGGCACGGGCACGGACAGTAGGCGAAGATCCGGGCACGATCAAGGGCCCGGGCACGGGTGCGGGCAGTACCTTTGCGGCGACACTAGTAATTTTAATCACAATCAGCTGGAGTTTATTTAATCTATTTATTTATGCGTTCTGCTTATTTATTTTATCAGTTTACAGCCGATTTTTGAGCATCCCTTCGATGATCGGTTAGTTTGATATTTGTTTACTATTATGCTACTGCTCATGCCATCATCGGCTTCCAGTCGATGTATAAGTGCTACAATTCATATCGGCTATCGGCCGATGAGACGAGTCAAGATCGGCTTCCAGCCGATTGGCTCATTGATTTAACACTTTCCATCTCCTTGTCAATTGCAGGGTCAAATTGACTGGCACGCCTACGAACCTCAAGATTTTAGGACCTGCACTGGAGTGAAGCAAATCTCCCAGACCGAACGGCCTCCTGCGGGTTTTCGGCATCAACACAAATGAATAGAGCCAGCTGGGACACATAGCTTGTTAGCTCTAAACACAAAACTGTCATTAACAACGAACTTATTCCATGTATTTCCCTCTTTGCAGTTCAGCAACACATCTTTAAAATCAGCATCATGCACATATTGATCTTTAATTGTTTCCAAACCAAAAATTCTGGTGTCAAGTTGTGAAAGCATGTTATATCACCTAGACAAGGCATCGGCAAAACATTCTCCTTCCCTTTCTTGTGTTTTATAACATAAGGAAAGGACTCAATAAATTCAACCCATTTAGCATGTCGATGGTTCAGTTTACTTTGACTTCGAATATGCTTCAAAGATTCATGATCAGATTGTATAACAAACTCCTTGGGCCATAAATAATGTTGCCAAGTGTGGAGGCCATGGGCCCCGGGTACCTCATCACAAGCATATGGGCCACTCGGATAGAGGATGGGCCGAGTCTTGTAGTTAGAGATATAGTAGCACCCGGTAGGCTTTGTCTTGTATAATAAGGAATATACAGTCTTAGCTAGGTAAGATCTATCTCTAAGAAGGAAATCCCTTAGCCGTATCCGGCTGGGATTCCTATCCTGTACCCTGGCCCCCCAGTATATAAGGGGAGGCAGGGCGCCCCCTGAGGGCGAAGAACCACACAGAAGATCATTGATCGACATAACTCCTCAGAGGACTAGCACCACAACTGGACGTAGGGTATTACCTCACATCGAGGGCCTGAACCAGTATAAAATCTCTTTGCGTTCCTCTGCAATCCACCGAGTTTTCCCTTGCCGAGTAGCCCTATAGTTATATTGCCGGTGTAAAACATCGATAGTTGGCACGCTAGGTAGGGGATTCAGCGAGTTTCACATCTACATGCTCGATGGATCCAGCAACTAGAATCGACGGCGACAAGTTCTCCCCTGGAGACATAATTTCTTTCGGAAGCCTCGATTTCATTGCCGACCAGATCGGCAACATTACCTTGGCCGAAGCAGATCCAATCCAACCGGCCGAGGAGCCAGCCAACGTTGCGCCAGTCAGCCCATAGGATGCCGCAATCTCCTTCAATGATCTACTGTGGCAGTCCTTCACTTCGCCGAGCATTGGGACAACTCTTTCCTTCTGCGTCCGACTTGCGCTATGCCTTGAGCCAGCCTGGGTTGGGCCAAGAACGGGAGAGATCGTCAATTTCCCGCACGGATTCGGTGACGCTGCAGATCTACACCCCGCGCAGCAGACCCGATCTCCTGCGATTCAGTTTGGACATGGCCAAGCGCCGTTTCAGATTGGATCTAGAGAGGTCGGAGTCGTTCTTACTCCGATAAACTACTCGGAGTCCGACTCCAAGTCGGATAACGGTTCGAACGCTAGTTCAGAGTCCAGTCTGGCGAGTTTTCTCCTCCCACGCGAGATCTTCATGGCTTCAACACCACCACCCGAGGTGCGCCGACTACAAGAGGAGCCACAGGAAGTGGCGCGCCGACTGCGACAATAGGAGGAGGCTGACCGCGAGGCTCGCAATGATGGCCTACGCAAGGCTGGGCGAGTAGCTCAGCAGTAGATTCTCAAGACGAAAGTCGGCGACCACGACGTCTTCGTCACGCCACAACAGAATGTCATGGCCGCTACAACCTTGCTGGACATGCTCCAGCTTGGGCCTGATCACCAGGCCACCCCAACTATCACCAAGATCAAGGCGATGATTATGTCTGCTGCTTGCCAACAACAACAATAGCAGTCGGGTGACACCATAGTACCGACTAACCGGTCGGGGTCTCCAGCGGCGGGTTCATCTACATCAGCACGTCGCCGGGCGGCTGGCTCAAGTCGGCCATGCGAGGAGTCACGGCAAACGTCACTCGGCAACACCAACAATGACAACCGGCAGCGTCTCCAGTATGACCGCCGGCCCAACCAAGATCTCCGAGAACGCCTACAACACGACTTCCGCCACACCATCAATGCCCGGTGCCACGAACGACATGAAGATGAGCGCTGCCGACTGGAGGACGAAAACGAGCACTTCGGTCTCCATCACGAGTGGTTTAACTGCCGTGGTGGAAGCCCGAGCCCTCATGAAGACGAAGGCATTCCAGCTTTCACCCGGGAGCTACAGGACGTCAACTGGCCGACTGGCTTTAAGCCCATAGGAATTGAAAGGTATGATGGCAAAACAAATCCCGAGTCCTGGCTCACCGTATATACCCTAGCAGTTCAAGCTGCTGAGGGCGTGTTGACGCCGAAAAACACCGGGGCCGTTTGGCGCCTTGGAGACACGCGAAGGCCTGGGAGATTTGCTTCACTCCAATGCAGGTCCTAAAATCTTGAAGTTCGTAGGCGTGCCAGTCAATTTGACCCTGCAATTGACAAGGAGATGGAAAAAATTAGATCAATGAGCCAATCGGCTGGAAGCCAATCTTGACTCGTTTCATCGGCCGATGGCCGATATGAACTGTGGCACTTATACACCAACTGGAAGCCGATGATGGCATGAGCAGTAGCATAATAATAAGAAAATATCGAACTAGCCGATTACCGAAGGGATATTCAAAAATCGGCTGTAAACTGATAAAATAAATAAGCAGAATGCATAAATAGACAGATTAAATAAACTCCAACCGATTGTGATTAAAATTACTATTGTCGCTGCAAAAATATTGCCCGCACTCGTGCCCGGGCCTTTGCTCGTGCCCGCGCCCAGATCTTCGCCTGCTGTCCGTGCCCGTGCCCGGGTTCTTACCTGTGCTCATGCCCGGGTCCTTACTTGATGTTGTGCCCGTGCCCGGGTCCTCACCTGTGTTCGTGCCCGAGTACTTGCTTGCTGTTCGTGCCCGGGTTAGCAGCGATTTTCTAACTGTTTGTGACAAATCGGCTGGATATAAAGATAACTTATCAGCTAAGCACTCCGATAAAACATCGCACAAAACCCATCAGCTTATTAAGAGTAAAGTTATTATTACCAGTCTAGTAGATCGGACCCAACCATTGCAGCACAGACTGGTGACAATAACAAGACCTTGATATGCCGATGGATCTAATGCGATCGTGATGAACTATGATAACTTATCAGCTATACATTCCGATAAAACACTTGCAAAAAGGTATCAATCTAGCAGGAATAACTTATCAGAAGCAGTTTAGTAGGTCGGACCTAACCGATGCAACACAAACTATCGATAAGTTACACCCAGTAAGCCAATACGATCTACGCACGGGTGATGTGATATACCTAATCAATCTATGAGGTCAAACTAAATTGATGCAGCCACAGATAAAACAGACATATCGCGGTAAGCCGTCCATCATGAACCGACTAGAATATCGGACTTAACCGAGGAAGTCCTAGCCGATGCGGTGTCCGGGGTGACGAGACTTACCCTCTCGCAGGATGTCGAACTTAACCGATGCAGCCCAGCTCGAGAAGCAAGAACCCATCGAAGGGGTGGCGATGCGCCGAGATTACATTGATCTGGTTGATGTAGACCATTACACAGCACCTGGGCATACATATTTATACCCTGAGTTGATATGAGTCCTTATTGGACACGGTACAAGATTTTCTAAACATAAAAGGAAACACTAACAGGACCCGACCGGACACGAGGTCAGATTTCCTAAAGATAAAATATAAATCCTTGCCTAATTAACAATTAACTGCCATACTGTGGTCTTCACGGCCTCTTCCTGGATTCGGTCCCTTCTGGATCAACTTCCATTAGTTAACTGTAATCTTCTTCTTAACCGAATCTGACACAGAGCCCTACCAAATTTTGGCGTTAACAGGGCGACCACAAAGCCATGGCTAACTACCTCCCAGTCACGCTAGCCGACTCGGCGAGGACATGGTTAACAGGCCTCCCAAGGTGGTCGATCGATTCCTAGGGAGAACTCAGGGAGCGGTTCATCGCCAATTTTCAGGGAACCTACGAGAGGCCATCTTCTGAGCACGATTTGTATCAACTACACCAGAAGAAAAATGAGTCTCTACATGATTTTATCAAGAGATTCTCCGAGAAGCACAACAAGATCTCAATGATCAGAGATGAGGCCGTCATCGCCGCCTTCCGCAAGGGAGTAAAGGACGCCCCGTTCATCGCGAAATTCACTCAGAAGCCACCATCCTCTGTCCGGGCTCTTTTCGACATGGCAAACAAGTACACCGACTCAGCTGAAGCGGTCAGAGAGGCCCTCGACGAGAAGAAGGAGTCCCGACAGAAAGAACAAAAGGCGAAAGCTGATGAGCCATCTCAAAACAAGACCGGCGGCCGCAAGCGGAAGTCGGACAACGAGGTGGGCAACATGGAGCGCTCTCGGTCGTGGCCCTAGCAGAATAACGACTACCAAAAAGTCATGAGTGGGCCATGCCCCTTCCACCCCAAGGGCAAGCATGCGGCCAAGACTGCTACATGCTTAAGAAGTTTGCCTCCGAGCAGGCTTCATCGTCTGGTGCCGACAAGGACAAGGACAAGCCAGACTCAGGGCTGGCCGACGATTTTCAAGATCCTCAGGCCGAGCTCAATCACATCTTCAAAGGGCCGCTCGCGTATGAGTCCAAGCGAAAAGAGAAGCTATCTGCACATGACGTTAACACGTTCTCTACAGCGGACACCCCCCAGTACTTGCGCTGGTTAGAGATGGCCATTACATTCAATCGTGCAGATCACCTAGATCGGGTCTCGCACCTGGGACGCTATCCACTCGTCCTGGACCCGGTTGTCAAGAACATCAAGTTGAAGAAGGTGCTCATAGACGGAGACAGCGCGCTCAACATCCTATTCGCCAAGACTCTGGATGAGATGAAGATTCTTAGTTCAGATCTGCGGCCGAGTACGGCGCCTTTCCACGGGATAATTCCCAGCCTCTCTTCAACACCACTCGGGCAGATTACTTTGTCGGTAACCTTCGGCACACAGGATAACTTCCGCACAGAAAACATCTGCTTCGAGATCGCCGACTTCGAGACTGCATACTATGCCATACTCAGACGACCGGCGCTCACTAGATTCATGGCGGTACCGCACTATACATATATGGTGCTCAAGATGCCAGGGCCAGCAGGAGTCCTCTCCCTACGCAGCGATGTCAAGCAAGCCTTCACCTGCGACAAGGAGAGTTGCGAATTGGCTCAATCACAAGAGGCGGCAGTCGGGCGTGACAACATCCGGCAAGCCGTCACAGCAGAAGTCGAGCAAGACCAAATTCCGGCTAAGAAAGCAGCAAAGTCAGGAATTTCAGCGGACTCGGACACAGAGAAGATCCCCCTGGGCCCTTCTGACCCCTCCAAGACCGCTCTAGTCGGGACCGGACTCGACCCCAAATAGGAAGACGCACTCGTCACCTTCCTCCAAGCCAACAAGGATATCTTCGCGTGGAAACCGTTCGACATGCCGGGCGTACCAAGGGAGGTGATCGAGCACGCCCTAAACGTGAAGACAGATGCCAAGCCAGTCAAACAACGGCTGCATTGCTTCGCTCAAGACCGAAAGGATGCTATCTGGGAGGAGATTACAAAGCTTCTCGCAGCCGGGTTCATCAAAGAGGTTTATCACCCGGATTGCCTGGCAAACCGAGTTCTGGTCCGGAAGAAAAACGGTAAATGGCGCATATGCGTCGACTACACCGATCTCAACAAGGCGTGCCCCAAGGACCCGTTTGGTTTACCAAGAATAGACTAGGTGGTGGACTCTATTGCAGGGTGCGACCTTCTCAGCTTTCTCGACTGTTACTCGGGATACCACCAAATCAACTTGAAAGAGGAGGACTGTCTCAAGACATCTTTTATCATGCCGTTTGGAGCGTACTGCTACATCACCATGCCGTTCGGTTTGAAAAATGCTGGAGCAACGTATCAATGGGCAATTCAGCGGTGTCTACACACTCAGATCGGGCGCAACATGGAAGCCTACATCGACAACGTGGTGATCAAGACTAAGTCCAATGAAGACCTCATCGCTGACCTAGAAGAAACCTTCCTCAATCTTCGAAGATTCAAGATGAAGTTGAACCCAGAAAAATGCACCTTTGGTGTGCCATCTGGCAAGCTACTCGGCTTCATCATCTCGCATCACGGCATCGAGGCCAACCCTGAGAAAGTCAACACAATAATGAACATGGCTCCCCCGACTAACCAGAAGGACGTCCAGAAGCTGACAGGCTGCATGGCGGCACTCAGCCGGTTTATTTCCCGACTGGGCAAACGGGGTATGCCCTTTTTCAAATTGTTGAAGAAAGTCGACGACTTCCAGTGGACTCCCAAAGCCCAGCAAGCCTTCAAAGACTTCAAGAAATTTCTCACATCATCCCCCGTGTTGGCGTCACCCATGCCCCAAGAACCGCTAATGTTATATCTAGCGGCAACTACTCAGGTAGTCAGCACGGTGCTGGTGGTTGAGCGATCCAAACCGGGTCACATCCGAAAAATACAACGGCCAGTTTACTTTGTCAGCGAAGTCCTTTCCGACTCAAAAACAAGATATATGCAGGTCCAAAAGCTACTTTACGGCCTACTCATCACTGTCCGGAAGCTGGTGCATTATTTTCAAGCACATCAAGTCACGGTGGTCACATCGTTTCCACTTGGGGACATCCTACACAACCGCGAGGCCACCAGCCGAATCGCTAAATGGGCACTCGAGTTGATGGCGTTCGACATCACCTTTCAGCCACGGACGGCAATCAAATCACAAGCTCTAGCCGACTTTGTGGCCGAGTGGACAGAAGTTCACCTACCTACATCAACAGAAAAGCTAGAGTACTGGACAATGTACTTCGACGGTTCTCTACGGATCAGCGGCATCGGGGCTGGCGTCGTACTGACGTCCCCCACCAGCGAAAAACTCAAGTACGTTCTACAAATCCACTTCCCGGCTTCCCACAACGTCGCCGAGTACGAGGCACTTATCCACGGGCTCCGCATCGCTATATCACTCGGCATGCATCGACTGGTTGTGCGCGGGGACACCCAGCTCGTGGTAAACCAAGTAATGAAAGACTGGACGTGTCTCGACGATACCATGGCGGCATACTGTCAGGAGGTCCGCAAGATGGAGAACAAGTTCAACAGGCTGGAGATAACACATGTTCTACGACAATACAATGATGCTGCAGACGAGCTGGCAAATATGGGATCCAAGCGACAAGCGGTCCCGACTGGAATCTTTGTCGAGCAACTCATTGAGCCATCAGTCAAGAAGAAACCGGCGCTGCAGTAGTCAGGAGGCGAACCTACCCCGGGTATAGATGAGGTGTTGCACATATGTCAAGACTGGCGGACTCCTGTTATCAAATTCCTCCTGGACAATGAACTCCCAGACGATTGCAGTCAGGCCGAGCAAGTCAAACGTCGAAGCAAGAGCTTCCTGCTAGTCGGAGAAGACCTGTACCGAAGAAGTGCATCCAGTGTCCTCATGCGTTGTGTCACCACCAAGGAGGGCAAGCAGATTCTACAGTCAATTCACTCGAGCATATGTGGCAACCACGCCGCATCTAGGACATTAGTCAGAAAGGCTTACCGGCAGGTATTTTTCTGGCCAACAGCAGTAACAGATGCCAAGGACATTGTTCGCACATGTGAAGGCTGCCAGTTCTATGCACGACAAACCAATCTCCCAGCCCAAGAACTCCAAACAATCCCTATCTCCTGGCCATTCACAGTATGGGGGCTTGACATGGTCAGGCCTTTCAAGAAAGCGCTAGGAGGGTTCACACATCTATTTGTCACAGTTGACAAGTTCACCAAGTGGATTGAGGCTAAACCCGTTGCAACAATAACAGCGGCACGAGCAAAGGACTTCATCATGAGTATACTATACTGATTTGGGGTCCCTAACCGCATCATCACCGACAACGGTACTCAGTTCACGGCGGCGTATTCCAAGACTTCTGTGAAGATTTCGGCATCAAGATCTGCTACGCATCTATGGCACACCCATAGAGCAACGGACAGGTTGAACGAGCCAACGGTATGGTCTTACAAGGTATCAAGGCCAGGATATTTGACCGACTACAACCATATGCGGGCCGGTGGGTACAAGAACTCCCATCTGTTCTCTGGTCTCCCAGAACCACAGTTAGTCGGGCAACAGGGCAATCCCCTTTCTTCCTGGTCTACGATGCTGAGGCTATGCTACCTACCGAGTTATAGTTCGGCTCTCCACGAGTTCGGGCCTACTTAGAAGACATCTCCAATAATACCCGATTGGTCAAATTAGATCAGTTGGAAGAAGCAAGGGACATCGCAACAATCCAGTCGGCAAGGTATCTACAAAGCCTGCATCGCTACCACAATCGCAATGTCCGTGGCCGTGCCTTTTTGGTCGGGGATCTTGTCTTGAGGAAAATACAAACCACCAAAGACAGGCACAAATTATCCCCAATCTGGGAAGGGCCGTTCATTATAGCCGAGGTCACGCGGCCAGGCGCCTACCGATTGAAGACTGAAGACGGTGCCCCTATCAGCAACTCATGGATTATAGAACAGCTACGTCCTTTCTATACCTGAGTTTTATATTTTTTCCATGTGTACAATTCTTTCTCGACTCACTACGCCGCTTGTCCCAACCGAGTAGTGAGTCGGGGGCTGCATGTATCATATGTGCTTTGTCAATAATATACGAGCCTGCGTTACTTAAGTTATGAAGTTTTATTACGACTCTATTACGTTTGCCCGAGTACAACTTTCTGGTGAACGATTTTTACTAAGTTCCTATAGACTAACTCAGCGTAGACCATATAGTCAAGTAAAACTAATGACAACTGAGTAACAACTTAGGGCTTGGTGGCATTACACATATATTTACACATGTACTCACAAAAGTTTCTGCATACCGACTACATGATATATTGCTCTTACAGACCCAGGTCTCGGGTGATTATCTCCGCAGTCGGCCTTGCCCCGGCTATCAGCTCCAGAGCCTCCTCAAGCGTCATCTCCTCGGCAAACCCCTCCCCGATGGCTTCAATATCTGCCCTTGGGTAGATGGATTTGGTCATCACTAGGGTCTGGGCCACGCCGGCAATAACACGCTCATCCGAGTACCTCTTCAAGGCACTCGGTGCATCTTCAAGGCATGCCTCTACCTGGGGGACCCTGGTGCAGCTGGTTCCCACGGGGCAAGGATTTATAAGGTCAAGAAGCCCTTTCACCGACTCGACGAGCGCCTCCCGTGACCACCGGACAAGTCTTATCTCCTCTCTGTAAGCCTCGAATTGGGCCTGGGAATTGACTCTTGCAGCTACCTGGGTTCACCGACGAGTAAACTCGTTAGGCAAAATGGCAGACAGAGCAATAAATGGATTGGTTAAAGTCACTGTCAGGGCAGAGGCTTACTTTTATAGTCGGCCTCCCACTTGGCTGCGGCCTTCTCCAATTCGGTTTTTTCGTCTTCGAGCTTGGCGGCGGCCTTCTTCAGATCAGCCTTTTCTTGCTCAAGCTTGGCATTGGCCTTTGTTAGATTGGCCTCGCTTCTTTCAAGCTCAGCCCTGGCTCTCTCGGCCTCCTCCAGCCGGACTTTCTCCTCTGTTTGGGCCTCCAACTCGGCTTGGAGGGCTGCACATCAAAACAGTCAAGTACTCAGCACGGCAGTTAGGACACAACTGGGCAGTCGGGAGACAACATAGCTAGAGGAATCACAACAAGGGCTTGGTCAGGAAGGTTTATGTGGGGAACTTACCTCTGATTTTCTTGGCTTGGTCCCACTTTTCAGTCCTAAGCTGAGCAACGGCATCCCTCAGCCAAGTCTCCCACCCCTCCAACGTGGTCTTCAGCTCCCGGAGCTGGTCCAATTCTTGGAGATGAGGGGCGACCTCGGTCAGGACCTCGTTCATCTTCTCGGCGCGGTCGACGAGTTTCTGAGAAAAGCAAGTCGGAGCAGAGTCAGTTGACAGAACTCTTACACAAGGAAGATTATCAAGATTCCAGCACAACGAAGACGACACCTGAATCCCCTGGGAGGCGGTAATCGTGGCCTGGAGCAAGTTCTCAAGCTCCTTTTTCGCCGCGGTCTCGTTGTGTTTGTATCTTTTTGCGGTCCCGTCGGGCGCCGTCCACCGGAATGTCCTGGCAAATTTATGCGGTGGCGCCTCAATCCTGGGGAGGTTCGGCAATTCAAGCGGCGGTGACGATGATGACAACGAGAACGACCATGGCGGCGACGGAGTCCTGGCCCCCACATCGGCGGCCCCTGCGGCCTCGGGGGCTGACTCGGGAGCTCCGGCAAGGGCTTCAACAGTATGCGTTGACTCGGGGGCTGACTCGGGAGCTTCGGCCAAGGCTTCAATGGCAGGCGTTGGCTCAGGAGCTGGGACGGCAGTTTCGACAACAACCCCTTGGTCGGATGGCGCCGGCGGCCCCGCAGTCGGGACCATCTCGGTTTTCTTGACTAGGACGGCCTGTGGCTCGACAGGTATGCTCGCAGGCGCCAGCTCGGCTGGGTAGGCTCAACGATCAAAGCGGCCAGTGCAGTCTCCTTAAGATCAATATCGGCGCATTTCCTGCATAGCAAGTCAGATATCAAAACACTGCTACAGCGGACAAGAATTCTAGAAGATCCAAAACAGCTCACCTCTTGGAGAACTTCAGTTTCCCACCGGGTGATCCAGGCCCCGGCGGCGCGCCACGATCGGCTATCGAGCTAGTCGGCGCGGTAGTCGGCGGCGGCGTTCTTTCCTGAGTCGGCCTTGTTTGCGGTATGGTCGGCTCGGGGGCTTGGGCACTTGGCGGTGCTTGCCCTGGCCGCGTGCTCAGTGGCACCATTGACAGGCTTGACCATGTTGAGCTCAGCTCTGCTGGTCCCGGTCTGGGACATGATGGCCTGGGTGCTGCGCCGGCTGTGTCCCTTATCCTCAGGCTTCCCACCACGGCACTCGGTGTCACGGCCTTCTTGCCCCGATACGTAACTGGCCTTTTCCCCGCTCTCTTGGAGTCGGGTTGAGTAGCAGAAGGACTCCTCGGCCTCTTCTTTGACTTGGAGGCCGACAACGGGCGGGAGTCATCATCAAACTCCTCGCACCACTACAGATGATTCAACAAAGTACATCACACGTTGCGGGCAATCATAGATACAAGTCCACAGGCATTCATTACAGAAGAAAGATGAGGGTTACCTCGGGACGGGGCCGATTGTGGCTATAAGACGCGATGCGGTGTTTCTCGTCTTCGGTCTCGACCACCCCGCTAGAGAAATAACCAAACAGGGTTTCGGTCACTTTATGCTCGTTGGCCAATTCATGGCTGACCCGGTCAGGGTCATATTTTCTCAGATAATCCCAGCCAAACGCGCTTCTTAGCGTCAGTGGTTGGATGCGCCGAGTCAGAAAATGCCTGGCCACCCAAGGTCCAGTTAGGCCGGCTTTCTTGAAACTATCCAATTTCACCAACAATTGATGCACTTGGCCCATCTCCTCAAAGGTTGGATCTGATGACCCATTTGTTGAAACCACTGGTGGCAAGCTGGTGAATGGACACAAGGAGGGTGTTAGATCTGAACAATAGAACCACTCCTTGTGCCAACCTTTCAAGGAAGATTTCAAAGGGAGATCGATGTATGTTTTCTTCCTCTCGCTCCTCAACTGAAGACCAGCCCCCCGATCACTTGGATGTTACTCTTGGAGGGCTGGGGTTTGATGCGGAACAAATGCCTAAAGAAGTTGAAGTGGGGTTCCACACCCAAAAAACACTCGCAGAGAGTCACGAATATGGAGATTTGAAGGATTCGGTTGCGATTCAAATTCACCAACTACAACCCATAGAAGTCAAGGATGTGGCAGAAAAATGCAGAAGAGGGAAGGAACAGACCCTGGTCAAAAAAAGAGGCAAATACTACAGTTTCACCGGATCGGGGATTTGGAACCAACTCACCTTACCGGCGCCAATGAATCACCTCCTGGCTCTGCAGCTTCAATTGATTCTCTAGCAACTTCAGCTTCACCACGCCACAATCCGAAGTTGGCCAGGCGTTCTCCGACACACCCGCAGAATCTGAAGCCTTCGACATGGTCGGGTGCGGAGAAGTGTGCGGGAAAAGTGATTGGTGGCTTGGAATAGACAGAGAAGATCGGAATCGCCCGAGTTCTAGTGGGGAACAGCGAGCAGCAGCGAACCCTACCAAAGCGAAAGGCAAAATTTGGGCGTGGAGGCGGAAGACGAAACGATTGGTCGATTTGGGGAAGATGAAGGAATCATTTTCTCTCTCCCCGTCTTTTATAGAGCCTGTGCCGACTAAATGGGCTTGGGCCTACACAGTCGGTACTGGGCCACCAACATATGAGTTTCTACAGTAGCATGCTCACAATGGGCTGCTCGCGGGCTGTGTTAAAATCACAGTGCTGGCGTTACCAATAGGAACCGATGAGGTAAACAGGTATGTGTGGGAGCCATGGATATGTAACGGGTACCTCATTACCAGCACATGGGCCACTCGGATAGAGGATGGGCCAGATCATGTAATTAGAGATAAGATAGCACCCGGCAGGCTGTGCCTTGTACAATAAGGAAACCTAGCCTTAGTCGGATAGGATTCTATCTCTAAGAAGGAAGTCCCTTGGTCGTATCTGACTGGGATCCTTACCATGTACCCTGTCCCCTAGTATATAAAGGGAGGCAGGCGTCCCATAAGGGCAGGCAAGATCATTGATCGCAAAACACCTCAGAGGAATAACCACCTCAACTAGACGTAGGGTATTACCTCACATCGAGGGCCTGAACCAGTATAATTCTCCCGTGTTCCTCTGCAATCCACCGAATTCCAGGTCGCCGAGTAGCCCCATAGTATTATTGCCGGTGCAAAGCATCGACAGTATGCTTCATGAGAGCTTTATTGCTAAACATATATGTTTGGGTATCTGTTTTATCCACCAGGTCTCGAGGATATATCCTTACAAGGATCACAAGCTGGTCTTCATTGAAATTGGGGATGCAGGCATCTTTCTCGAGTACACCTGACCACGCGATGGATTTATTTTCATACAGTGGTACTCGGCCTACATGCTTGGCCAACAGTTGCCATGAGCAACATTATTCCAGCCGACATGATGCTGAAGAGTCTAACTTCCGAGTAGTGCACTACTTGGGAGAGACTATAAATATTCTTTTCCAGCTGACATGACGGTAAGGAGTCTAACTTCCGAGTGGGACGCCACTCGGGAAAGACTATAAACCCCTATTCCAGCTGACATGAAGCTGAAGAGTCCCATATACGAGTGGCATGCTACTCGGCAAGACTATAAATTATATTCCGGTTGACATGATACCGAAAAGTCTCATATACCAGTAGTAATCTACTCGGGAAAGACTACAAGGTTAAAGATCTTTGACTTTATGTTTAATTGTCTTCACAATTAAGCACAAAGTCGGGGGCTACACCTAATAGGTGCGCCTATTCGGTGCACACTATTCATGCCTCTACATGAAGCCCTTCATAGCCTCGCTGCCAACTGACATGAAGCAA
The DNA here is from genome assembly GCA_003991445.1 of Oryza meyeriana var. granulata. NCBI lineage: Eukaryota > Viridiplantae > Streptophyta > Magnoliopsida > Poales > Poaceae > Oryza > Oryza meyeriana. The sequence goes on along the minus strand of RYFJ01003558.1, from coordinate 96,574 downwards.
GACTCAGGAAGAAGAAGCACTCGGACAAAGAGTACTCGAGAGCAATGCACTCGGGCAATCTTCACCGTGGAGGACGAGCACTCGGCATTAGTTGTGACTCAACTATGAAGGTCTCAGGGGCTACTGTGGAGGCCATGGGCCCCAAGTACCTCATCACAAGCATATGGGCCACTCGGATAGAGGATGGGCCGAGTCTTGTAGTTAGAGATATAGTAGCACCCGGTAGACTTTGCCTTGTATAATAAGGAATGTACAGTCTTAGCTGGGTAAGATCTATCTCTAAGAAGGAAATCCCTTGGCCGTATCTGACTGGGATTCCTATCCTATACCCCGGCCCCCCAGTATATAAGGGGAGGCGGGGCGCCCCCTGAGGGCGAAGAACAACACAGAAGATCATTGATCGACATAACTCCTCAGAGGAATTGCACCACAACTGGACGTAGGGTATTACCTCACATCGAGAGCCTGAACCAGTATAAAATCTCTTTGCGTTCCTCTGCAATCCACCGAGTTTCCCCTTGCCGAGTAGCCCTATAGTTACATTGCCGGTGTAAAACATTGACACCAAGTTTCTAAAGTTAGAACTAATGCATATAATTCTTTGTCATAAGTAGAATAGTTCAAACTTGGCCCAGATATTTTTTCATTGAAATAAGTGACAGGCTTACCTTCTTGAATCAGCATGCCTCCAATCCCAATTCCACTAGCATCACACTCAAGTTCAAAAATCTTACCAAAGTCAGGGAGTTGGAGCAGTGGTGCATGAGTCAATTTTTCCTTTAACAAGTTGAAATCGTCTTCTTGTGGCTGTCCCCATTGGAGCTGCATGCCTTTCCTTGATAGCTCATTCAATGGTGCGGCAATGGTACTGAAATCCTTCATAAAACGGCGATAGAACCCAGCAAGACCTAGAAAGCTCCACACCTGTGTGACAGTTTTAGGAGTCGGCCAACTCTGGATTGCTTCAACCTTGGCTTGATCAGCTTCAATTCCCTGTGGAGTAACGACATAGCCAAGAAAAGCAACTCGATCGGTGCAAAAGGTGCACTTCTCAAGATTACCAAATAAACATGCAGCACGTAAAGCATTTAAAACAGCACGTAAATGGTCAAGATGTTACTCTAATGGTTTGCTATAGATCAAAATATCATCAAAGTATACCACAACAAATCTACCAATGAAAGCTCGTAAAACCTTGTTCATTAATCTCATGAAAGTACTAGGTGCATTAGTTAAACCAAAAGGCATCACTAACCACTCATATAACCCAAACTTAGTTTTGAAAGCTGTTTTCCATTCATCTCCCAATTTCATGAGGATTGGGTGGTAACCACTACGCAAATCAATTTTAGAGAAAACGGTAGAGCCACTCAATTCATCAAGCATGTCATCAAGACTAGGAATAGGATGATGATATCTGATGGTTATATTATTAATTGCTCTACAATCCACACACATATGCCATGAACCATCTTTCTTAGGCACCAAAATGACCAGAACAGCACATGGGCTAAGAATTCGTGTATGTACCCTTTGTCTAACAATTCTTGAACTTGGCATTGAATTTCTTTTGTTTCCTTGGGGTTGGTCCTATATGGCGCACGGTTGGGTAATGATGCACCAGGGATCAGATCAATTTGATGCTCAATCCCGCGCATTGGTGGAAGCCTTGGTGGTATCTCCTTTGGAAAAGCATCATCAAACTCCTGCAAAAGGTTAGTGACGGCAGGAGGCAAAGAGATAGGCACATCCTCAAATGTAAACAAAACGTCCTTGCACACCAAAGCATAGCAAACAGCAGCACTAGCATCCAATTCAACAACATTAGATTGAGTAGCAAGCAAACAAGCACCCTTCAGTTTAATCACATTTTTCTTGCTATGATCAGATTTAGGTTCTTTCCTTTTAGGTTGTGTGGAGGCCATGGGCCCCAGGTACCTCATCACAAGCATATGGGCCACTCAGACAGAGGATGGGCCCAGACTTGTAATTAGAGATATAGTAGCACCCGGTAGACTTTGCCTTGTACAAAAAGGAATATACAGTCCTAGTCAGGTAAGATGTATCTCTAAGAAGGAAATCCATTGGCCGTGTCCGGCTGGGATTCCTACCTTGTACCCCTATCCTAGGGTATATAAGGGGAGGCAGGGTGCCCCATGAGGGCAGATGATCAAGAGTCGTTAGAACCACCACCATAATCCTCAAAGGAATACATCCCAACTGGACGTAGGGTATTACCTCGCATCGAGGGCCTGAACCAGTATAAAATCTCCTTGTGTCCCTTTGCAATCCACCGAGTAGCCCCATATTCATATTGCTGGTGTAAAACATCGACAGTTGTTGGGCCAGGTAGGGGCTTTGGCGAGATCTACACCAACAATCTCGATGGATCCTACATCAGGAGTCGACGGCGATAAATTCTCCCCTGGAGACACAATAACCTTCGGAAGCCTTGACTTCATCGCCGACCAGATCGGCAATCTCACCTTGGCCGACGCAGATCCAATCCAACCGGCCGAGGAACCAGCCGACTCCGCGCCAGTTGGCTCACAAGATGCTGTGCCAGCTACCATCAATCTAATGCAGCAATCTTCAACTTCGCCGAGCTTTGGGACAACTCTTTCCTTCGGCGTCCGACTTGCGCTAGGCCTTGAGCCAACCCGGGTTGGGCTAGGAAGGGGAGAGTTCATCAATCTCCCGCACGGGCTCAGCCATGCCGTAGATCTACACTTCATGCGGCAGACCCGATCCCTCGTGGTTCAGTTTGGACATGGCTTAGAACCGCTCCATATTGGATCCAGGGAGGTCGGAGTCATTCTCACTCCGATAAATTATTCGGATTCCGACTCCAAGTCGGACAACGGTTCGAACACTAGTTCGGACTCTAGTCTGGCAAGTTTTCTCCTACCCTGCGAGATCTTCATGGCTTCAACACCACCACCGGAGGTGCGTCGACTACAAGAGGAGCAGCAGGAGGAGGCACGCCGACTACGGCAACAAGAAGAGGCCGATCACGGAGGAGCCTGGAACGATGGGCTACGCAGGGCTGGACGAACCGCTTAGCAACAGATTCTCCAGACCAAAGTCGGCGACCACGACGTCTTCGTCATGCCACAATAGAACGTCATGGCCGCTGCAACCCTGCTGGACACGCTCTAGCTCGGGCCTGATCATCAGGCCACCCCGACTATCGCCAAGATCAAGGCGATGATCATAGCTGCTGCCTGTCAGCAGCAACAGTAGTCGGGCGACACAATTGTTCTAGCTAACAGATCGGGTTCTCCGGTAGCAGGCTCATCTACATCAGCACGGCGCCGGGCGGCTGGCTCAAGTCAGCACACGAAGAGTCGCAGCAACATCACTCGGCGACACCAGTACGATCGCCAGCCCAACCAAGATCTCCGAGTTCATCTACAACGCGACCTCCGACACGACATCAACAGCCGGTGCCGCGAACGCGAAGAAGAAGAGCGCTGTCGACTAGAGGATGAGAACGAGCGTTTCGGTCTTCACCACGAGCGGTTTAACCGCCATGATCAGAGCTGGAGCCCTCACGAAGATGAAGGCATTCCAGCTTTCACCCACGAGCTGTAGGAAGTTGACTGGCCATCGGCTTCAGCTAGGGGATCGAGAAATACGACGGTAAAACTAACCTGAGTCTGGCTCATTGTATACCCCTGGCAATTCGAGCTGCCGGAGGTGACCATAAAAGCCATGGCTAACTACCTCCCAGTCGCACTAGCCGACTCAGCGAGGACATGGCTAACAAGGCTCCCGAGGCAGTCGATCAGTTCCTGGGGAGAACTCAGGGAGCAGTTCATCGCTAACTTCCAGGGAACCTATGAGAGGCCGTGTTCTGAACATGATCTACACCAACTACACCAGAAGAAGAACGAGTCTCTGCGCGAATTTATCAAGAGGTTCTCCGAGAAGCGCAACAAAATCCCAATGATCAAGGACAAGGCCGTCATCGCCGCCTTCCGCAAGGGAGTAAAGGACGCCCCGTTCATCGTGAAGTTCACTCGGAAGCCACCATCCTCCGTTCGGGCTCTCTTTGACATGGCGAACAAATACGCCGACTCGGCTGAAGCGGTCATCGAGGCCCTCGATGAGAAGAAGGAGTCCCGGTAGAAGACCAGAAGGCGAAAGCCGACAACGAGCCATCGCAACATAAGACCAGCAACCGCAAGCAGAAGTCGGACAACGAGGTGGCCAACATGGAGCGAACTCGGTCGTGGCCCCAACGCAATAACGACTACTAGAAAGTCATGAATGGGCCTTGCCCCTTCCACCCCAAAGGCAAGCACACAGCCAAAGATTGCTTCATGCTCAAGAAGTTTGCTTCTGAGCAGGCTTCATCATCTGGCGTCAACAAGGACAAGACAAGCCAAATCAAGGCCCGACTGACAATTTTCAGGATCCCTAGGCTGAGCTCAACCACATCTTTGGAGGGCCGTTTGCGTACGAGTCCAAGCGGAAGCAGAAGCTCACAGCACGAGACGTCAACTCAATCTCTACAGCAGACACCCCCTAGTATTTGCGCTAGTCAGAGATGCCCATCACGTTCACCCGCGCAGATCACCCAGATCGGGTTTCACACCCGGGCGTTACCCACTTGTCCTACAAAGAACATCAAGTGAAGAAGGTCCTCTCATAGACGGAGCAGCACGCTCAATATCCTCTTCGCAAAGACCTCTGGATGAGATGAAGATCCCTCGTTCAGATCTGCGGCCAAGTAATGCCCTTCACGGAATAATTCCCGGCCTATCTTCAGACACCTCCACTCGGGCAGATCATTCCCTTGCAGTCACCTTCGGCACGCGGGAATAACTTTCACACAGAAAACATCTGCTTCAAGGTTGCCACTTCGAGACTGCGTACCACGCGATACTCGACGACTGGCGCTCGCCAAGTTCATGGTGTGAATTACCGCACATACATACATGGTGCTTAAGATGCCTAGTCCCCGGGCCAGCAGGAGTCTCTCCCTCTGCAGCGACGTCAAGCAAGCCTTCACCTGCGACAAGGAGAGCTGCAAGTTGGCTCAATCACAAAAGGCGGCAGTCAGGCGCAACAACATTCGGCAAGCCATCACAACCGAAGTCGAGAAAGATCAAGTTCTAGCCAAAAAAGCAGCGAAGTCGGGAATTTCAGCGGACTCTAACACGAAGAAGATCCCTCTGGACCCTTTCGACCCCTCCAAGACTGCTCTAGTCGGGACCGGACTCGACCCCAAATAGGAAGACGCGCTCTGTCGTACCTTCCTCAGGCCAACAAAGACATTCTTCACGTGGAAACCGTCCGACATGGCCGGGCGTACCAAGGAGGTGAATCGAGCACGCCCTCAATGAAAGACAATGCCAAGCCAGTAAAGCAATGGCTAAAGGTGCTTCGCTCAAGACCGTAAAGTATTGCTATTCGGGAGGTTGATAACAAGCTTCTCACCGCCGGGTTCATCAAAGAGGTCTATCACCCGGATTGGCTGGCAAACCTAGTTCTCGTCTGGAAGAAAACGGTAAATGGCGGCAATGTGCTTTCGACTACACCGATCTCAACAAAGCGTGCCCCAAGGATCCATTTGGTTTACCAAGAATAGATCAGGTGGTGGATTCAACTGCGGGGTGCAAACTTCTCAGCTTCTCAACTGCTACTCGGGATACCATCAAATCAGCCTGAAGGAGGAGGACTACTTAAAAACGTCTTTCATCACGCCGTTCGGAGCGTACTGCAACATCACTATGCCGTTCAGTCTGAAAAATGCTGGAGCAACGTATCAACACGTAATTCAGCGGTGTCTGCACACTCAGATCGGGTGCAACGTGGAAGCCTACGTCGATGATGTGGTGATCAAGACAAAGTCCAAAGAAGACCTCATTGCTGACTTGGAAGAGACCTTCCAAAATCTTTGAAGATTCAAGATGAAGTTGAATCCGAAAAAATGCACCTTCGATGTGCCATCCGGCAAGTTACTCGGCTTCATCGTCTCGCACAGCTGGCATCGAGGCCAACCCAGAGAAAGTCAACGCAATCATGAACATGGCACCCCCGACTAACCAGAAGGACATCCAGAAGCTGACAGGCTGCATGGCAGCACTCAGCCGGTTTATTTCCTGACTGGGCGAATGGGGCATGCACTTTTTCAAGCTATTGAAGAAGACGGACAATTTCCAATGGACTCCTGAAGCCCAGCAAGCCTTCAAAGACTTCAAGAAATTTCTCACATCACCCTCCGTGTTGGCATCACCCATGCCCCAAGAACCGCTAATGCTATATCTGACAGCAACTACTCAGGTAGTCAGCACGGTGCTGGTGGTCGAACGATCAGAATCGGGTCACATACAAAAAGTTCAATGGCTAGTCTACTTTGTCAGCGAGGTCCTTGCCGACTCGAAGACGAGATACCTGCAGGTCCATAAGCTGCTCTATGGCCTACTCATCACTGTCCGGAAGCTGGTGCACTATTTCCAAGCACATCAAGTCACGGTGGTCACATCATTTCCACTCGGGGACGTCCAGCATAACCGCGAGGCCACCGGCCGAATCGCTAAATGGGCGCTCGAGTTGATGGCGTTCGACATCACCTTTCAGCCGTGGACAGCAATCAAATCACAAGCTCTAGCTGACTTCGTGGCCGAGTGGACAGAAGTTCAAATGCCCACATCAATAGCGAAGCTAGAATAATGGACAATGTACTTCAACAGTTCTCTACAGATCGGCGGCGCCAGGGCTAGTGTCGTACTGACGTCCCCCACTGGCGAAAAACTCAACTACGTTCTACAAATCCACTTCCCGGCTACCCACAACGTGGCCGAGTATGAGGCACTTATCCACGGGCTCCGCATTGCTATATCACTCGGCAGACGTCGACTGGTTGTGCGTGGGGATTCTCAACTCGTGGTGAACCAAGTCATGAAGGACTGGACATGTCTCAATGATACCATGGCGGCATACTGTCAGGAGGTCCGCAAGCTGGAAAACAAGTTCGACGGGCTGGAGATAACACATGTCCTATGACAATACAATGATGCTGTAGATGAATTGGCAAATATGGGATCCAAGTAAGAGGCAGTCCCGACAGGGATCTTTGTCGAGCAACTTATGTAGCCATCAGTCCAGAAGAAACCAGTGCCAGAGCAGTCGAGAGGCGAATCTACCCCGGCGATAGACGAGGTGCTGCACATATGTCACGATTGGCAAACTCCTGTTCTCAAATACCTCCTGGACGATGAACTCCCACAAGATTGCAGCCAAGCCGAACAAGTAAAACGTCGAAGCAAGAGTTTCCTGCTAGTTGGAGACAACCTGTACTAAAGAAGTGCATCCAGTGTCCTTATGCACTGCGTCACCACCGAGGAGGGCAAGCAGATTCTGCAGTCGATCCACTCAGGCATATGTGGCAACCATGCCATCTAGGACGATAGTCGGAAAGGCTTACCAGCAGGGATTTTTTTGGCCAACAGCAGTAACAGATGCCAAAGACATTGTTCACAAGTGCGAGGGCTGCTAGTTCTATGCAAGACAAACCAATCTTCCAGCCCAAGAACTCCAAACAATCCCAATCTCTTGGCCCTTTGCAGTATGGGGGCTTGACATGGTCGGGCCTTTCAAGAAAGCGCCAAGAGGGTTCACACACTTGTTCGTCGCAGTGGACAAATTCACCAAGTAGATTGAGGCTAAACCCGTTGCTACCATAACAGCGGCACGAGCAAAGGACTTCATCACGAGTATATTATACCGATTTGGGGTCCCTAACCGCATCATCACCGACAACGGTACGCAGTTCACGGGCAGCGTGTTTCAAGATTTCTGTGACGACTTCGGCATCAAGATTTGCTATGCGTTTGTGGCACACCCGCTGAGTAACGGGTAGGTTGAATGAGCCAATGGTATGGTCTTACAAGGTATCAAGGCCAGGATATTCGACCGACTACAACCATACGTGGGCCGGTGGGTACAAGAACTCCCATCGGTTCTCTGGTCTCTCAGAACCACAGTTAGTCGGGCAATAGGGCAATCCCCTTTCTTTCTAGTCTACGGTACCGAGGCTGTACTACCAACTGAGTTAGAGTTCGGCTCTCCGAGAGTTCGGGCTTACTCAGCGGACATCTCAAACAATACCCGATTGGTCGAGCTAGATTAGTTGGAAGAAGCAAGGGATATCGCAACAATCCAGTCGGCACGGTATCTTCAAAGCCTGCGTCGCTATCACAATCGCAATGTCCATGGCCGCGCCTTTTTGGTTAGAGATCTCGTCTTGAGAAAAATACAAACCACCAAAGACAGGCACAAACTATCCCCAACCTGGGAAGGGCCGTTCATTATAGCAGAGGTTACGCGGCTAGGCGCCTACCGACTGAAGACGGTGCCCTCATCAGCAACTCATGGAATATAGAACAGCTGCGTCCTTTCTATACTTGAGTTTTATACTTTCCCATGTGTACAGTTCCTCTCTAACTCACTACGCCACTTGTTCCAATCGACTAGTGAGTCGGGGCTACATGTATTATATATGCTTTGTCAATAACATACGAGCCTATTTTTCTTAAGTTATGAAGTTTTGCAATGACTTTGTTGTGTTTGCCCGAGTATAGCCTCCCACAGTGAACGATTTTATCAAAGTTCCTATAGACCAACTCGACGTAGACTATACAATCGGGTAAAGCAAATGACAACTGAGTAATAATTCAAAGCTTGGCGGCATTGCACATATATTTACACATGTTTTTACAAAAACTTATATACACACCGACTGCATGATATACTGTTTTTACATACCCAGGTCCCGGGTGATAATCTCTGCAGTCGGCCTCGCCTTGGCTATCAGCTCCAGCGCCTCCTCATGAGTCATCTCCTCGGCAAACCCCTCCCCGATGGCTTCAACATCTGCCCTTGGGTAGATGGACTTGGTTATTGCCAGGGTCTAGGCCACGCCGGCAATAACATGCTCATCCGAGTACCTCTTCAGGGCACTCGGTGCATCTTTAAGGTGCTCCTCCAGTTGGAAGATTGTGCTGGAGCTGGTTCCCACAGGACGAGGGTCCATCAGGTCAAGGAGCCCTTTCACGGACTCAGCAAGGGTTTCCCGTGACTCCTAGACTACCCTGATCTCCTCTGCGAAGGCTTGAAACTGGATCTGGGAATTGGCTCTAGCAGCTGCCTGGGTTCACCGACAAATAAACTTGTTAAGCAAAGCTGCAGATGGAGTAATTAATGGATTGGCTAAGGTTATTGTCAGAGCGGAGACTTACTTTTGTAGTCGGCCTCCCACTTTGCTATGGCCTTCTCTAGTTCAACTTTTTCTTTCTTGACCTTGGTGTTGGCCTTTTTCAACTTGGCCTTCTCTTGCTCAAGCTCGGTTTTGGCCTTTGTCAGGTCGGCCTTGTCCTTTTCAAGTTCGGCCCTGGCTCTCTTAGCCTCCTTCAGCTGTTCTTCTTCCTCCGTTCGGGTCTTCAACTCGGCTTTGAGGGCTGCACGGTAGATTAGTCAAGAACTCAATGTTGCAGTCAAGACACAACTGGGCAGTCGGGAAATAATACAGCTGGAGAAACATATTAAGGATTTGGTCAGGAAGAAGTATTCTAGGGGCTCACCTCTTATCTTCTTGGCTTGGTCCCAATTCTCACTCCTGAGCAGGGTGACAGCCTCCCTCAGCCAAGATTCCCTCTCCTGGCTGCGCCCTTCTACTTCGGCTTTCAAGGCCCGGAGCTGTTCCAATTCTTGGAGCTGGGGGCAACTCGGGTCAGCACCTCGTGCATCTTCTCCGAGCAATCGACAAGCTTCTGCTCGAGGAGTAACAAGTCAAAGCAGAGTCAGGCATCAAGAAATACTACCGAGATTCCAATACAACGGAAATCATACCTGAATCCCCTGGGATGTGGCGATTGTGGCACGAAGCAAGTCTTCACGCTCCTTTTCCACCGCTGCCTCATCATGCTTGTAGCTCCGTGCAGTTCCGTTGGGCGCCGTCTAGCGAAACGTCCTCGGGAACTTGCACAGAGGGGCCTCGATCCTGTGGAGGTCTGGTCTATCCGAAGGAAGGGGCAGCGATGATGACGACAGCGACGACAGTGACCAGGATGGCGACGAGGTCCTAGCCCCCATCTCGGCGGCCTCCAGGGCTTTGGGGGCTGGCTCAGGAGCCACAGCGACGGTCTCGACAACGAGCGCCGGCTCAGGGGCTGGAACAGCGATTTCAGCAACCGCCCCTTGGTCGGTCGGGGTCGGCGGCCCTGCTGTTGGGGCGGTCATAGTTTCTGCAACTGGGGCCACCGCCGGCTCAGCAGGCGTACTCGCTGGTGCTGGATCTGCTGGGGCAGGCTCGACAGCAGGGGTAGTCGGCGTGATCTCCTTAAGATTAATGTCGGCCCGCTTCCTGCGTAACGAGTCAGATATCAAGATGCTACAATGCCATACAAAATCTTTAGAAGATGCAAAGCAACTTACCTCTTGGAGAACTTGAGTTTCTGTCCGGGAAATTTGCATGTTGACATAGGAGGGCCACTGGCTATCAGGCCTGATGGCGCGGTAGTCGGCGGCGGCACTTCCATCCTAGTCGGCCCCACTTGTGGAGTGGCCGGCTAGGGTGATTGCGAACTCAGAGGCACCATCCTTGGCCTCGATGTCGCTGGGCTTGGCAGCACTGAGCTTAACTTCTTACTCGGCAGTGCACTTTTTGGGCTCGATGTTGCTGAGCCCGACTGCGCTAGTCCTAATTCGGGGCTTGAAGGCCTAGCGGCTGCGTTGGTGGTGTCTCTGATCTTGAGGCTCCTAGCCGTGGCACTTGGCCTGATGACCTTCTTCTTACCTTGGTCTACGACAGGCTTCTTCCCCGCTCTCTTGGAGTCGGGCTGGGCGGCAGAAGGACTTCTCGGCCTCTTCTTCGACTTCGTGGCCGACAGCGGATGGGAGTCATCATCAAATTCCTTACACCACTGCAAACAATTCAAGAACTACATCGCACGATGCTGAGCGGTTATGAATACATGTCTACAGGCATTCATCACATAAGAGAAGCAAGGATTACCTCGGGACGAGGCCGGTTTCGGCTATATGCCGCGATGGAGCGCTCTGCATCCTCGGTTTCAACCACCCCGCTGGAGAAATAACTGAACAATGTTTCGGTCACTTTTTCCTGGTCAGCTACCTCTCGGCTTTCTCGGTCAAGGTCATTTTTCCCTTGGTAATCCCAGCAGAATTCGCTCCTCAGCTTCAATGGCTGGATGCACCGGGTCAAGAAACGCTTGGCCACCCAGGGGCCGGTCAGGCTGGCCCTCTTAAATTTCTCCAACCTTGCCAGCAACTGATGTACTTGGCCCATCTCTTCGAAAGTTGGATCCGATGACCAATTGGGCGAGACCGCCGGTGGCGAGCTGGTGAATGGAGGCAGGGAGGGTTCCAGATCAGAACAGTAGAACCACTCCTTATGCCAACCTTTCAAGGAGGATTTCAAAGGAAGATTGATATATATTTTCTTCATTTCACTCCTCAACTGAAGGCCAGCCCCCCCAATCACCTAGACCTTATTCTTGGAGGGTTGGGGCTTGATGTGGAATAAGTGCCTAAAGAAATTAAAGTGGGGTTCTACACCCAAGTAGCACTCACAAAGAGTCACGAATATAGAGATTTGCAAGATCGAGTTGGGATTGAGATTCACCAACTCCAATCCGTAGAAGCTAAGAAGACGGCGGAGGAACTCAGAAGAGGGAAGAAATAAACCTCGGCCAAAAAAAGAGGCAAAAACAATAGTCTCGCTGGCTTGGGGATTTGGAACCAACTCACCCTCAACCGGGCGCCAACGGATGATGTCATGGCTTTGCAGCCGCAGCGACTTCTCTAGCCTTTCTAGCTTCGACCGACTGCAATCCGAGGTCAGCCACCCTTCGTCCGACGCCCCAATGAAATATAGAACCTTCGGCACGGCTGGGGGGACAAGAAATTTGGGGTAAATGTGGTCGGGGGCTGGGGATGGACAAAGGAAAGCGGAATCGCCCGAGCTTCAATGGGGAGGAGCAAGCAATGGCGAACCCTAGCAGAGCGGGAGGTGAAATTTCGGCGCGGAGCTAGGAAGACGAAATGATTGGTCGCTTAGGGAAGATGAGGAATCTTTTCTCTCTCCCCCAGCCTTTATAGAGCCTGTGCCGACTCATGGGCTTGGGCTTACACAATCGGTACTAGGCCGCCAAGATATGAGTTCCTACAGTAGCACGCTCGATATGGGTCGTTCGCTGGCTGTGTTAAAATCGCAGTACAGGTGCTACCAACAGGAACCGATGAGATAAACAGATATGCTTCATGAAGGCCTAATTGCTAAACACATGTGTTTGAGTATCTGTTTTATCCACCAGGTATTGAGGATATATCCTTATAAGGATCACAAGCTGGTCTTCATCAACATTGGGGATGCAGGTATCTCTCAAGTACACCTGACCATGCAATGGATCTATTTTCATAAAGTAGTACTTGGCCTACATGCTTGGCCAACAGTTGCCATGAGCAACGTTATTCCAGCCGACATGACGCTGAAGAGTCTAACTTCTGAGTAGTGCACCACTCGGGAGAGACTATAAATATCCTTTCCAGCTGACATGATGCTGAGGAGTCTAACTTCCAAGTGGGACGCCACTCGGGAAAGACTATAAACCCCCTTTTCCGGCTGACATGAAGCTGAAGAGTCCCATATACGAGTGGCATGCTACTCGGCAAGACTATAAATTATATTCTGGTTGACATGATACCGAAAAGTCTCATATACTAGTAGTATACTACTCGGGAAAGACTACAAGGTTAAAGTTCTTTGACTTTATGTTTAATTGTTTTCATAATTAAGCACAAAGTTGGGGGCTACACCTAATAGGTGCGCCTATTCGGCACACACTATTCATACGTCTATATGAAGCCCTTCATAGCCTCGCTGCTAGCCGACATGAAGCAGGATTCGAGAAGAAGACACACTCGGACAAAGAGTACTCGGGAAGCAATGCACTCGGGCAATCATCACCGTGGAGGATGAGCACTCGGCATCAGCTGTGACTCAACTATGAAGGTCTCAGGGGCTACTGTGGAGGCCATGGGCCTTGGGTACCTCATCACAAGCATATGGGCCACTCGGACAGAGGATAGGCCGAGACTTGTAATTTGAGATATAGTAGCACCCAGCAGACTTTGCCTTGTACAAAAAGGAATATACAGTCCTAGTCGGGTAAGATGTATCTCTAACAAGAAAATCCCTTGGCCGTGTCCGGCTGGGATTCCTACTTTGTACCCCTGTTCCCCAGTATATAAGGGGAGGCAGGGCGCCCTATGAGGGCAGAAGATCATTGATCGACACAAATCCTCAAAGGAATACCACCACAACTGGACGTAGGGTATTACCTCACATCGAGGGCCTGAACCAGTATAAAATCTCCTTGTGTTCCTTTGCAATCCACCGAGTTTCCATCCGCCGAGTAGCCCCATATTCATATTGCCGGTGTAAAACATCGACAGGTTGCTCAAGGTCTTATGCCACAATCTAATTTTCACTCTTAGCATTCTCCTGATGTTTTACTTTATTAGATCTAACAATCTCATTGTTTAAAATAGCTTCAGGAGTCATAGGATGTAACACAATTTTCTTTTCATTATGCACAAAAGAGTATGGATTTGTTCCACCATGATACAGAGAGTCTTTATCATATTGCCAGGTCTACCTAACAACATAGAACATGCATGCATAGGTACGACATCATAGTCAACAAAATCATAGTAAGAACCAATTGAAAAATTCAACCTTACCAATCATGTTACCTTGAGCTTCCTGAAATTATTGAACCATTGAATGTAGTATGGTTGTGGGTGTGGCTTAGACTCCAAAGCAAGCTTCTCCACCATCTCAGAGCTGATCAGGTTTCGGGAACTCCCTCCATCAATGATGGTGCGACAAGACCGTTCCTTTACAACACACATGGTTTGAAATAAATTATGCCTTTGATTGTTTCCCGACTTCCCCATTTGTGCACTCAACACACGCTGCACAATGAGGGTCTCATAATGGTCTTCATCTTCAGGAACAATGTGCTCTTCAACTTCACTCCTTGTGTTGTTAGCTGCAAGCATAGCATATGTATCTTCATCCAAATCACTAGCTGAAGAATACTCACCATTATCCTTCACAATCAAAATGCACTTGCTTGGGCATTCACTCCGCACATGCCCAAATCCCTTGCATTGATGGCATTGAACATCCCTAGTATGCCTTGTAGAAGCAACCGATGAAGCACTCTTTGCGGGTGCTTGAGCTAAACTTTTGGCTGCTTCGGAAACTCGTGGTGCTGTAATGGATGGAGTAGAACGTGGTTTGCTCGCTGAGACCGATGGAGTTGGTGCACGGCTTGTAGATGTAGTGGGAGGACGCCTTTCCCAAGAAGTAACATGCCCTGTAGGAAGATTAGTCCTTGTGCTTGCTCGTCGCCCCTGCACTTCTCTTTCAGCTTTACAAGCATAGTGAAATAAGCGAGTGATATTATCATACTCCTTGTAACTAAGAATATCATAAATTTCTTGGTCTAAACCAGACAAAAACCTAGCCATAGCAGCTTCCTCACTCTTTACTAACCCACAACGTATCATGCCAGTTTGCAACTCCTGATAGTACTCCTCTACACTCTTGTTCCCCTGCTTCAATTGTTGCACTTTCTGTAATAAATCACGCGCGTAATAGGAAGGAACAAATCTAGCACGCATAACTTGCTTCAAGTCAGCCCAGGTTGGTGGGATTGCATTTACATGTGTACGACAATACTCACTCCACCAAACAGAAGCAAAATCAGTAAACTCACTAGTAGCAGCCCTAACCCTCTTATTTTTAGGAATATTATGGCAAGCAAACTTTTGATCTACTGTTAGCTCCCACGAAAGATAAGCATCAGGGTCATATTTCCCATCAAAAGGTGGCATAGTGAATTTTATCTTACCAAGTGAATCGTCGTTGTCGCATGCCTCACGACGTGGGCGTAAAGGAGGCATGCCATAACGATTGCGTTGAAATTGACGCCGATCAGGATCATCCTCGGAATCAGCAACATAGTCATCATTGTTTTTACCCCTGTCGCTGCCCCAAGCACCGTGTCCTGCAGCAAATGGGTGAGGTGCCAATGGAGGTCCCATCAGAGGAGGTACTCGGGCCATCTCATCAAGATGTCATACAATATCTGCAAGAGTGGTGTTCATGGTGCCAATGGAAACTTCCAAGGCCGTGAGCTTGGCGTTGGCATTAATCTGCGTAGTCTCCACATGAGCAAGTTTTTCATTCGTGTGACGCACATCCTCTTTAAGAGCTTCTGTGTGAAGCCTGACTTGATTGTCAAAATGTTGTATGATGCGCTTGGTGTGAGGTGAATGTTGAACTCCGTCAACATTCCATTAAGTACTCTTGGGCTCCAAACGGACTCCTGGATCAACGGGCATGCTTGTTTCAATTTGGGAGTGTGTAGAAGGCTGAACCGAAATCTTGTGTGTTGTATCATGCTTTAGCTTATGTGAATATTCTCCTTCATTCTTAAGTACAATAACATCATCACAAGCATTTAGTAGTACCCTGTTTAGTAAATCATGCTTATGCAACCCTAAGAACGAAGTTACCTGATAATTAATTTGACGGGCACGAGCTCGTGTGATTGGTCCTTGTATCACTGGTTCAGCTTGTGTACTTGGTGTGGCTGTATCCAAGGTGGAGATGTCCTCATCACTCTCAGCATAGCTGGGAGTGAGAAGATTTGGGGGAAATGCTATTGGAGGCTTGGGATGGATGCGGCGGAGCGGAATCATGTAAGTTTCAAGCGGGAGACGCCGGCTATGGCAAATCCTAGCGAGACAAAGCGTGAAATTTTGGCGCGGAAGCTGCAAGACAAAACGATTAGTGGATTGGAGAAGATGAGGGAATCTTTTCTTTTTCTCCCTGCTTTTATAGAGCCTGTGCTAATAAGTTGGCTTGGGCCAGCTGATTTGGTACTGGGCCACAAGATATGAGTTTCTAAATGACATGCTCTATAGAGCAGGCTGCTAGCTGTGTTAAATCACACTGCAGATGTTATTTACAAAAACCGATTAAATAATCAGATATGCTTCATGAAAGCCTAATTGCTGGACACATATGTTCAGGTATCTACATTATTTGCTAGGTATTCAGGATATATCCTTATAAGGATTGATAGCTGGTCTCCATTAAAATTGGGGATGCAGGTATCTCTTAATTAAACCTGACCACACATTGGGTTAAAATCCAAGAAGTGGTACTCGACTTATATGCTTAGCCACCAATTGCCATGAGCAAAAATTATACCAGCTAACATGATGCTGCAGAGTCTACATACCATGTGGTATACTACTCGAAAAAGACTACAAGGTTAAAGATCTTTGACTTTATGTTTAATTATTTCACACTTAAGCACAAAGTGGGGGGCTACACCTAATTTGTGTGCCTATTCGGCACACACTATTCATATTTTTCTATGAAGCCCTTCATAGCCTCGTGGCCAGCTGACATGAAGCAGGACTCGGGAGAAGAAGCACTCAGACAAAGAGTACTCGGGAGCAATGCACTCGGGAATTCTTCACCGTGGAGGATAAGCACTCGGCATTAGCTGTGACTCAACTATGAAGTCTCAGGAGCTGCTGTGGAGGCCATGGGCCCTGGTTACTCATGAGAAAGCATTGGGCCACCTTGGACAGAGGATGGGCTAGCCTTCTAATTAGGGATACAGTAGGACTCGCATACATAACCTGTATGACAGAAAAGGATATAGTCCTAGTCGGCACGATGTTATTCTTAGAAGGAAATCCTTGGTCGGAGTCTGACTGGGATTCCTACTATGTAACCTGTCCCCTGGTATATAAGGGGAGGCAGGGCGCCTTGAGGGCAGAAGAGAAGATAGCGAAAATCTCACAAGAGAAACCTCAAAGGCAATACACGATAACTGGACGTAGGGTATTACCTCATCTCAAGGACCTGAACTAGTATAAATTGTTTCATATTCCTTTGCAATCCATCAAGTTTAGGTCTCACGAGTAGCCCCATATATTATTGCCGATAAAAAACATTGACACATAGACTAGGAAGAAAGGGGATTGCCCTGTTGCCCGACTAACCGTGGTTCTTAGAGACCAGAGAACGGATGGGAGTTCTTATACCCACCGTCCTACATATGGTTGTAATCAGTCAAACACCCTAGCCTTGATATTGTAGACCTTCCATTAGCACGCTCGACCTGCCCATTACTTCGTGGGTGTGCCATAGAGCATAATAGATCTGATGCCAAGATTGTCACAGAAATCTTGAAATACCCGCCCGTGAACTGAAGTTACCAGTTTCGTATGATGCGGGTTTGAACCCCAAAATCGGTATAGAATTACTCATGATGAAGTCCTTTCCTCGTGCGCTGTTATGGTAGCAACAGGTTTAGCCTCAATCCACTTTGTGAATTTATCCACTGCGATGAATAAGTGTGTGAACCTCCTGGCGCTTTTTTGAGCGGCGCCGACCATGTCGAGTCCCCAAACTGCAAAGGGCCAAGAGAGTGGAATTGTTTGAAGTTCTTGAGCTGGAAGATGTGTTGATCTGTGCATAGAATTGGCATCCCTCGCATGTGCGAAGCTATAATCTTGAGCGTCTGTTACTGGCAGTCGGCCAAAAAAATCCTGCTGTAAGCTTCCAACTAACGTCCTAGATGTGGTGGTGCCAAAGATACCGAGTGAATCGATTGCAGAATCTGTTTGCCCTCCTCAAGTGTGACGCAGCGCATGGGGACCCGGATGTGCTTCGCGGTACAGGTCTTCTCCGATTACAAGGAAACATTTGCTTCGACGCTTGATCCATTCGGCTTCACTACATTCTTCTAGGAGTTCATCGTCCAAGAGAAATTTGAGAACTGGAGTCCGCCAACCTTGAGAGATGATTAGTACTTCATTTGTTGCCGGAGTAGGTTCAGCCCCTGACTATTCAAGCACTGGTTTCTTCTTGACTGATGGTCCAGTAGTTGTTCAACAAAATTCCAGTCGGACACTTCTTCGTTTGGATCCCATTTTGGCCAATTCGTGGCGGGAAGGGGGGCTGCAACATCATTGCATTTGTCATAATACATGAGTTACTCCAGCTCATCAAACTTGTTTTCCAGCATTATGACAGTGACTAACGCTGAGATACACGCCATGTGTATCGGAACATTCAGTCTTTCATGACTTGGCTTGACCATGGAGTGTGAGAATCCCCACGCACAACCAGTCAACAGATGCCGAGTGATATGGCAATGCAAAGCCCATGGATAAGTGTGTCGTACTCAGCCGACATTATGGGACGCCGGAAAGTGAATCTAGAGGACATACTTGAGTTTTTTGCAATGGGTGACGTCAACACAACGCCAGCCCCGCGCCGCCGATCCGTAAGAATCGTCGAAGTACATTGTCTAGTACTCTGCTTGTCCATGTTGTAGTCATCTGAACTTATGTCACTCAGCCACAAATCGGCTAGAGCTTGTGTCGATGTTTTACAGCCGGCAAATAAATATATGGGGCTAGATCGACGGATGGAAACTCGGTGGATTGCAAAGGAACACCGGATTACGGCCAAGGGATCTCCTCTTAGAGATATAACGCACCCAACTAGGACTGTGTTTTCCTTATCGTACAAGGCAAAGTCTGCCGAGTGTGGCTACATCCCTAATTACAAGGCTAGGCCCATCCTTTATCCGAGTGGCCCATATGCTTGTCATGAGGTACTCGGGGCCCATGGCACCCACAGTAGCCCCTGAGACCTTCATAGTTGAGTCACAGCTGATGCCGAGTGCTCATCCTCCACGGTGAAGTCTTCCTGAGTACATTGCTCCCGAGTACTCTTTGTCCGAGTGCTTCTTCTCCCGAGTCCTGCTTCATGTCAGCTGGTAGCAAGGCTATGAAGGGCTCCATGTAGAAGTATGAATAGTATGCGCCGAATAGGCACACCTATTAGGTGTAGCCCCCGACTTTGTGCTTAATTGTGAAAACAATTAAACATAAAGTCAAAGATCATTAACCTTGTAGTCTTTCCCGAGTAGATTACTACTGGTATATGAGACTCTTCGGTATCATGTCAACCGGAATAAACTTTATAGTCTTGCGGAGTAGGGAACTACTCGTATGTAGGACTCTTCGACTTCATGTCAGTCGGAATATGTGTTTATAGTCTTGCCGAGTAGGATGCTACTCGTATATGGGACTCTTCAGCGTCATGTCAGCTGGAAAAGGGGGTTTATAGTCTTTTCCAAGTGGCGTCCCACTCAGAAGTTAGACTCCTCCACATCATGTCAGCGGGAAAAGATATTTATAGTCTCTCCCGAGTAGTGCACTACTCGAAAGTTAGACTCTTTAGCGTCATTTCGGCTGGAATAACGTTGCTCATGGCAACTGGTGGCCACGCATGTAGGCCGAGTACCACTGCATGAAAATAAATCCACAGCGTGGTCAGGTGTACTCGAGAGAGATACCTGCATCCCTAATTTTAATGAAGACTAGCTTGTGATCCTTGTAAGGATATATCCTCGAGACCTGGTGGATAAAACAGATACCCAAACATATATGTTTAGAAATAAGGCTCTCATGAAGCATATCTGTTTACCTCATCGGCTCCTGTTAGTAGCACCAGCGCTATAATTTCAACTCAGCCTGCGAGCAGCCCACGTGGGGCATGCTACAGTAGGAACTCATATCTTGGTGGCTGCTACCAAATAAGCCGGCCTGAACCGACCTACCCAGCATAGCTCTATAGAAGTATCATCCATCGCATGTCAGGATGAGTTTTTTGGTGTCAGTAACTGCAATCAGCCAGAGAAATCCTTATTTACAAGCCTTTCCAACTTACGTTCTAGATGCAACCTGGTTGCCACATAAGCCTGAGTAGGTATATTGCAGGATCTGCTTGCCCTCCTCAGGTGTGACGCGATGCATGAGAACCCCGAATACGCTTTGACGATGTAAGTCTTCTCTGACTTGGGTAAAGCCGAACAAGGTACCCGAGCCTTGCATTAGCAGAGGGTTCGGCGGGCGACCCTCATGGGGCGTACTCTATCTAACAAAGTTATGGCCAAATAAGGTACCCGACCCTTGCATTAGCATAGGATTCGGCTGGCGACCCTCATGGGGTGTACCTCACCCAGTCGAGTAGTATACGACCCCCAACTAGTGCCGGAGGTCGGTTGTAAGCTCACTTGGAGCGTAGCCAGGGAAGATGATGTCCCGACTGGCGCAAGTACTTGGTCAGTAGCCCTCATGGAGCATTCCGAGTGTATTTTGGCAGACTTGTCTAGCCCCTGAGCATAGGAGATAGGCTCGCAGCCCTGAGTTCCTGTCACGCGTATCCGGAGCTGGCCCTGCGCTATAAAGATACCAGATGAGTAGCATCTGATGATGAAAACAATCACACGAATAAAATGTATTTTACAATATATGTAAATACGTGTTCTTCCTCTTACTGATATTAATTTCTCCAAGTAGTTGATCCCTTACGTTTAAGCACTCTGCCCGACTAATCATAGCCCCCTAGCGCCGGGAGTTGGCTCATGGCTCTTTCCCAGACACGCGTTTTGGGTGACTTGAGTTCGTCTTTCATGGAGCAAAGTTTCACGGATCAGGATTTATGCTACTCGAATACTTTTGCAATCATTTAAGAGAAAAAGACAGAAAAAAGTGCAGCTTGTGCACCTATTAGGTGTAAGCGGCTGCAGCAATGGCATGGCCAAATGAAGAACTTTTTATCAGAGAGCGACTTAGCTGTTCGGTATTTGGGAGTGGGGATGCCATCCTTGTGTTTGGGCTTTTGAGCCTCTGAGCTTGTCACTTGTTGTCCTGATAATCTTCAGTTGTTGAGAGTCGAAGACGGTTGTGACCGATTGCCACAAGGAAGCCGTCTGACTTGTGTTTGCGACTCCCGACTTTAGTCGGGACCGCGTCGTTGGTGCCCTCCCGCTTCTTTTGTCAGGGTGCCTTCTTGTCATCGAGGGCCTCAGCCACAGCGTCAGCCGAGTCGGCGCACTTGTTCGCCATGTCGAATAAAGCCTTGATAGAGTTAGGAGGCTTCCACGTGTATTTGTCGATGAACGAGGTGTTTTTGACTCCTTTTCAAAAGGCGGCGATGACGACCTCATCCTTGATCATTGGGATTGAATTCTTCTTCTCAGAGAACCTCTTGATGAAGTCACAAAGAGACTCGTTCTTCCTTTGATGTAACTGATACATGTCGTACTCAGAAGATGGCCTCTCGTATGTTCCCTGGAAGTTGGCGATGAGGCGTTCTCGGAGTTCTCCCCAGGAGCCGATTGATTGCTTGGGAAGTCCTGTTAGCCATGTCATCGCTGAGTCAGCTAAAGCGACTGGGAGGTAGTTAGCCATGACTTTGTGATTTCCTCCAGCTGCTCGGATCGCCAGAGTGTAGACCGTGAGCCAGGACTCGGGATTGGTCTTGCCGTCGTATTTGGCGATGCTTGTAGGCTTGAAACCCGACGGCCAGTCGACCTGTTATAGCTCCTGGGTGAAGGCCGGTATGCCTTCATCTTCATGAGGGCTCCGACTCCGAATACGGCGGCGAAACCGCTTGTGGTGGAGGCCGAAACGCTTGTTCTTGTCTTCCAGTTGGCGTTGCTCATCTTCTTCTCGTTCACGGCGCCGAGCAATGATGTCTTGCCGAAGGTCGCGCCGTAGTCAGTCTCGGAGGCCCTGATCGTCCCGACGGTTGCTTTGACGTCGCTGGTTGTCGTTGGGGTTGCCGAGTGACGCCTGATGTGCCTCCGTATGCGGCTGACTGGAGCCAGCCGCTCGGCGTCGCTTTGAGGTAGATAAGACTGCCGTTGGGGATATCGACCGGTTGGTCGGTATGAGGGTATCACCCGACTGTTGGTGCTGCTAACATGTAGCAGCGGTAAGCATGGCTTTAATCCTTGCGATCGTCGGGGTGGTCTAGTGATCAGGCCCGAACTGGAGTGTATCCAGTAGACTCGGGTTTGGAGGATTTGTTGCTGTACAGTCCGCCTGGCCCTGCGTAGAGCGTCGTGCCGGCGTCTTGCTTCTTCCTCTTGTTGCTCTTGCAGTCGGCGTGCTTCCTCCTCTTGCTGCTCGCGTAGTCGGCATGATTCCTGAGTAGGAGTAGAGCCTTTGGATGCCATGAAGATTTCTCGTGGCGGGGAGAAGCTTGCCGAACTGCTGTCCGACATAGAGTCGGAATCCGACTGAGAGTCGTAGTCGGAATAGTTGATGGGGGTGATTATAACTCCGACCTCCCTAGATCCGATCTCGAGCAGCACTAGGCCGTATCCGAGTCGAACTCCAGAGGATCGGGTTTGCCACACCGGATGTTGTCTGAAGATATCCGTGGCGTTGCCGAGTCTGTATGGGAGATTGACGATCTCTTCCCTTCTTAGCTCGATCTTGGCCGACTCAAGGCCGAGTCCGAGTCGAACACCGAAGGAAAGAGTTGTCCCGAGACCCGGACAAGATGAAGATTGCCGTAGCAAGTCGATGAGGGTTGCTGCAGCGTTGTGTGGACCGACTGGCGCGGAGTTGGCCGGTTTCCTGACAGATCGGATCGAGTCCGAGTCGACCAAAGTGAGATTGCCGATCTGGTCGGCGACGAAGTCGAGGCTTCCGAATGCAATTGTATCTCCGGGGGAGAGTTTGCCGCCGTCGACACCGGTTGCTGGATCCATCGAGCTTGTAGATGTAGATCGCGCCGAAGCCCTACCTGCACACCAACTGTCGATGTTTTAAACAGGCAATAAATATATGGGGCTAGTCGATGGATGGAAACTTGGTGGATTGCAAAGGAACACAAGGAGATTTTATACTGGTTCAGGCCCTCAATGCGAGGTAATACCCTACGTCCAGTTTGGGGTGTATTCCTTTGAGGAATTGTGGTGGCGATTATGATGAACCAACTCAACCTGCCCTCATGGGGCGCCCTGCCTCCCCTTATATACTGGGGGACAGGGTTACAAGGTAGGAGTCCCAACCGGATTACGGTCAAGGGATCTCCTCTTAGAGATATAACGCACCCAACTAGGACTGTGTTTTCCTTATCGTACAAGGCAAAGTCTGCCGAGTGTGGCTGCATCCCTAATTACAAGGCTAGGCCCATCCTATATCCGAGTGGCCCATATGCTTGTCATGAGGTACCCGGGGCCCATGGCACCCACAGCTTGAGATTTGATTGCTGTCCGTGGTTGAAAAATGATGTCAAATGCCATTAACTCAAGCACTCATTTAGCGATTCTGCCAGTGGCCTCGCGATTGTGTAGGACATTCGTGAGTGGATATGATGTGACAACGGTGACTTGATGTGATTGAAAAGAGTACACCAACTTCCGGACAGTGATGAGTAGGCCATATAACAGCTTCTGGACTTGAGGATATCTCATCTTGGAGTCAGCTAGGACCTCGCTGATGAAGTAGACTGGCCATTGAATTTTCTGTATATGACCTGGCTCTGATCTCTCGACTACCAGCACCGTGCTGACTACCTGAGTGGTTGCCGCCAAGTATAACATTAGTGGTTCCTGGGGCATAGGTGACGCTAACATTGGTGGTGATGTGAGAAATTTTTTGAAATCTTCGAAGGCTTGCTGGGCTTCGGGTGTCCATTGAAAATTGTCCGCTTTCTTCAGTAGTTTGAAAAAGGGCATGCCCCGTTCACCAAGTCGGGAGATGAATCGGCTGAATGCTGCCATGCACCCTGTCAGCATTTGGACGTCCTTCTGGCTAGTTGGGGGTGCATGTTCATGATAGCGGTAATTTTTTTCTGGAATGGCCTGGATGCCTCGATGTGATACGATGAAGCCGAGTAACTTTTCGAACGGTACATCGAAAGCGCACTTTTCCAGATTCAACTTCATCTTGAATCTCTGAGGGCTTTGGAAAGTTTCTTCCAAGTCATCGATGAGGTCTTCTTTGGACTTTGTCTTGATCACCACATCATCGACATATGCCTCCACATTGCACCCGAGTTGAGTGTATAAACACCACTAAATTGCTCGTTGATACGTTGCTCTAGCATTTTTCAACCCAAACGGCATAGTGATATAGCGGTATGCTCCAAATGGCGCGATGAAAGAGGCCTTCAGGCAGTCCTCCTCCTTCAGGCTGATTTGGTGATATCCCGAGTAACAGTCGAGAAAACTAAGAAGTTCGTATCCCATAGTTGAATCCACCACCTGATCTATTTTGGGTAGACCAAATGGATCTTTGGGGCACGCCTTGTTTAAGTCGGTGTAGTTGACACATATGCGCCATTTACCATTCTTCTTCCGGACTAGGACTAGGTTTGCCAACCAATCTGAGTGGTAGACCTCTTTGATGAACCCAGCTGCAAGGAGCTTAGTTATCTCCTCCCGAATAGCATCTTTTTGGTCTTGTGCGAAGCGCCGTAGCTATTGTTTAACTGGGTTGGCGTCCGGCTTGACGTTGAGGGAATGCTCGATCACCACCCTTGGTACACCAGGCATATCGGAAGGTTTCCAAGCAAATATGTCCCTGTTTGCCTGGAGGAAGGTGACGAGCACATCTTCCTATTTATGGTCGAGTCCGGTCCCGACTAGAGCAGTTTTGGAGGGGTCGGAAGGGTCCAAGGGGATCTTCTTGGTTTTAGAATCCGCTGAAATTCCCGACTTGGCTGCTTTTTTGGCCGGAACCTGATCGTCCTCACAAGGAGTTGTAGCAGATAGTCGAATGCTATTCCGCCCGACTGCCGCTTCTTGAGATTGAGCCAGCTCGCAACTCTCCTTGTCGCAGGTGAAGGCTTGCTTGATATCGCTACGAAGGGAAAGAACTTCGGCTGGCCCTGGCATCTTCACATCATGCAGGTATAATGTGGCATTGCCATGAACTTGGCTAGCACCGGCCGTCCGAGTATAGCGTGACACATAGTCTCGAAGTCGGCACCTCGAATCAGATATTCTCGGTGCGGAAATTATTCTGCGTGCCAAAAGTAACTGGCAGAGTTATCTGTCTGAGTAGAGTAGAAGACAGGCCGGGGATTACCCCGTGGAAGGACGTTGTACTCAGCCGTAGCTCTGAACGAGGAATCTTCCTCTCATCCAGCGTCTTGGTGAACAGAATGTTGAGAGCACTCCCTCCATCAATGAGAACCTTCTTCCGTTTAATGCTCCTGATGACCAGGTCCAGGATGAGTGGATAGCATCCTGGATGAGTAACCTAATCAGGATGATCTGCGCGGTCAAACGTGATTGGCGTTTCTGACCAGCACAAGTACTGAGGGGCGTCTGCTATAGAGACCGAATTGATTTCGTGTGCTGTAAACTTCTGCTTCCTCTTGGACTCATATGCAGATGGCTCTCCAAAGATGTGGTTGAGCTCAGCCTAGGGATCTTGGTAATCGCTGGCTGTGCCCGAATCTGGCTTGTCTTTATTGGCGCCAGATGTTGAAGCTTGCTCGAAAGCAACTTCTTAAGCAAACTGTCTGACTTGAACTAGATCCGATCTGCCAGAAATCAAGCTGACTCCGTGCTAGTCGGCCTACTCAATGCTGCAGCAATCTTCAGCGACATGCTACGGTGATCCTCAAGATGCCCAAGTCTTGGGACAACTCTTTCTTTCATTGTTCGACTTGGACTCGGCCTCGTGCCGGCCTAGATCGGGCTAAGAGAGGAGGAGATCATCAATCTCCCATTTGGACTCAGCAATGCCGCAAATAACTTCAATCAACATCTAATGCGGCAGACCTGATCCCCTGGAGTTCAACTCAGATACGGCCCAGAGCCGCTCGAGATTGGATCTAGGGAGGTTGGAGTTGTAATTACACCCCTCAACTACTCTGATTTCGACACTCAATCAGATAGCAGTTCGGCAAGCTTCTCTCCACCGCGCGAAATCTTCATGGCGTCCAAGGGCTCAACTCCCACTCAAGAAGCACGCCGACTATGCGATCAGCAGGAGGAAGAGGCTCACCGACTACGTGAACCACAAGAGGAAGAGGCTCGCCGACTACAAGCCGAGCGCGACACACGCAATGACCATCTACGCAAGGCTGGGCGCATTGCTCAACAGGAGATCCTCCAAACCCAAGTCGGTGACCAAGACATCTTCGTGACTCCACAACAGAACATCGTGGCCACTGCCACTTTATTGGACACTTTGCAGTTCAGGCCTGATCACCAGGCCACCCTGATGATTGCAAGGATCAAGACCATGATTACCGCTGCAGCATGCCAGTAGCAGCAATAGTCGGGAGACACGCTCATACCATCTGCTTTTGATACGGCGATCTCATCTGCCTCAGCACGACGCTGGGCGGCTAGCTCTAGTCAGCCACGCACGGAGTCATGCCACACGTCACTTGGCAAGCAAAACGACGACGACCAACAGCGGCAACATCAGGATGACCGCCGCGACAATCGAGATGCCCGAGGCTGACTACGGTGTGATCTCCAGCAAGATATCAACGCCCGACGACAAGAACGCGAGGAAGATGAGCACCCCCGACTAGAAGACAAGAATGAGCGCTTCGGCCTCCACCATGAGCGGTTTCATCGCCGCAGTCAAAGTCGGAGCCCTCACCTGGACGATGGAGTACCTGCGTTTACCCATGAGCTACAACAAGTCTACTGGCCATCTGGCTTCAAGCCGACAGGAATTGAAAAATACGATGGGAAGACCAATCCCGAGTCCTGGCTCACAGTTGTTGTGGGTGCCATGGGCCCCGGGTACCTCATGACAAGCATTTGGGCCACTCGGATAGAGGATGGGCCTAGCCTTGTAATTAGAGATATAGCTAGATTCGGCAGACTTCGCCTTGTATAGAAAGGAATATACAGTCCTAGTCGGGTGCGTTATATCTCTAAGGGGAGATCTCCTAGTCGTAATCCGATGGGGACTCCTACTTGTAACCTGTCCCCAGTATATAAGGGGAGCAGGGCGCCCCATGAGGGCAGGTTGAGTTGGTTCACCAGAATCACCACCACAAATCCTCAAAGGAATAACACCACAACTGGACGTAGGGTATTACCTCACATCGAGGGCCTGAACCAGTATAAAATCTCCCTGTGTTCCTTTGCAATCCACCGAGTTTACATCCGCCGACTAGCCCCATATATTTATTGCCGGTGTAAAACATCGACAGTTGGCGCGCCAGGTAGGGGGCTTCGGCGCGATCTACATCTACAAGCTCAATGGATCCAGCAACCGGAGTCGACGGCGGCAAACTCTCCCCCGGAGATACAATCGCATTCAGAAGCCTCGACTTCGTCGCCGACCAGATCGGCAATCTCACCTTGGCCGACACGGACCCGATCCAACCGGCCGAGGAACCAGCCGACTACGCGCCAGTCGGCCTACAAGACGCTGCGGCAACCGTCGCCGACATGCTGCGGCGATCTCCAATACGCCCGAGTCCAGGGACAACTCTTTCTTTCGGTGTTCGACTCGGACTCGGCCTTGAGCCGGCCGAGATTGGGCCGAGAAGGGAAGAGATCGTCAACTTCCCATTCGGACTCGGCAACGCCGCGGATATCTACAATCTACATCCGACGCGGCAAACTCGATCCTCTAGAGTTCGACTCGGATACGGCCCCGAGCCGCTCGAGATCGGATCTAGGGAGGTCGGAGTTGTAATCACCCCCATCGACTATTCCGACTACGACTCTCAGTCGGACTACAACTCCCAGTCGGATTCCGACTCTAAGTCAGACAGCAGTTCGGCAAGCTTCTTCCCGCCACGAGAAATCTTCATGGCATCCAAAGGCTCTACTCCTACTCAGGAATCACGCTGACTACACGAACAACAAGAGAAGGAGGCCTGCCGTCTGCGAGAACAACAGGAGGAAGAAACAAGACGCCTGCACGCCCGCAACGACGGCCTACGCAGGGCTGGGCGAACCGCTCAGCAACAATCCCTCCAAACAAAAGTTGGCAACCACGACGTCTTCGTCACGCCGCAACAGAACATCGTGGCCGTCGCAACCCTACTGGACACGGTCCAACTTGGGCCTGATCACCAGGCCACCCCAACGATCGCAAGGATAAAAGCCATGCTTACCGCTGCTGCATGTCAGCAGCACCAACAGTCGGAAGATACCCTCATACCGAAACCGGTCGGCATCCCCAATGGCAGTCTCGTCTACCTCAAAGCGACGCCAAGCGGCCGGCTCTAGTCGGCTGCACACGGAGTCACGCCAAACGTCACTCGGCAACCCAAGCAACAACCGGCAACGTCGAAGTGACCGTCGGGACAACCGGGATCTCCGAGGCCAACTATGGCGTGATCTTCTGCAGGACACCAATGCTCGGCGCTGCGAACGAGAAGAAGACGAGCAACGCCAACTGGAAGACAAGAACAAGCGGTTCGGCCTCCACCACGAGCGGTTCCGCCGCCGTATTCGGAGCCGAAGCCCTCATGAAGACGAAGGCATACCAGCCTTCACCCAGGAGCTACAACAGGTCGACTGGCCGTCGGGTTTCAAGCCTACAGGCATCGAAAAATACGACAGCAAGACCGATCCCGAGTCCTGGCTCACAGCATACACTCTGGCAATCCAAGCTGCCGGAGGTGACCACAAAGTCATGGCTAACTACCTCCTAGTTGCTCTAGCCGACTCAGCAAGGACATGGCTAACAGGACTTCCCAAGCAATCAATCGGCTCTTGGG
This sequence comes from Oryza meyeriana var. granulata, assembly GCA_003991445.1. NCBI lineage: Eukaryota > Viridiplantae > Streptophyta > Magnoliopsida > Poales > Poaceae > Oryza > Oryza meyeriana. The sequence goes on along the minus strand of RYFJ01003558.1, from coordinate 67,923 downwards.
GAGAACTCCGGGAACGTTTTATCACCAACTTCCAGGGAACATACGAGAGGCCATCTTCCGAATACGACCTATATCAGTTGCGTCAAAGGAAGAACGAGTCTCTTCGTGACTTCATCAAGAGGTTTTCTGAGAAGAGGAACTCAATCCCGAAGATCAAGGATGAGGTCGTCATCGCCGCCTTTCGAAAAGGAGTCAAAGACACCTCGTTCATCGACAAATTCACACGGAAGCCTCCCAACTCTGTCAAGGCTTTATTCAACATGGCGAACAAATACGCCGACTCAGCCCATGTTGTTGCTGAGGCCCTTGAAGATAAAAAGGCATCCTGACAGAAGAAGCGGGAGGGCACCAACGATGCGGTCCCGACTAAAGCCGGGAATCGCAAACGCAAGTCAGACGGCTTCATTGTGGCAGTCGGTCACAATCGTCTTCGACTTTCAACAACTGAAGATTATCAGAACAACAAGTGATATGCTCGGGGGCTCACAAGCTCAAACACAAGGATGGCATCCCCACTCCGAAATACGAACAGCTAAGTCGCTTCTGATAAATATTTTTCACTCGCCTTGCCAATGCCGCTTACACCTAATAGGTGCACAAGCTGCACTCTTCCCTGTTTTTGCTCTTAAATGATTGCAAAAGTACTCGAGTAGCATAAATCCTGATCCGTGAAACTTTGCTCCATAAAAGACGAACTCAAGTCACCCAAAACGCGTGTCTGGGAAAGAGCCATGAGCCAACTCCCGACGCTAGGGGGCTATGACTAGTCGGGCAGAGTGCTTAAACGTAAGGGATCAACTACTCGGGGAAATTAATATCAATAAGAGGAAGAACATGAATTTACATATATTGTAAAATACATTTTATTCGGGTGATTATTTCCATCATCAGATGCTACTCATCCGATATCTCTATATTGCAGGCCCGGCTCCGGATACGCGTGACAGGAACTCAGGGCTGCGAGCCTATCTCCTACGCTCGGGGGCTGGACAAGTCTGCCAAAATACACTCGGGATGCTCCATGAGGGCTACTTACCGAGTACTTGCGCCAGTCGGGACGTCATCTTCCCCGGCTACGCTCCATGTGAGCTAATAATCGGCTTCCGGCGCCAGTCGGGGCTGTGTACTACTCGGCTAAGTAGGGTACGCCCCATGAGGGTCACCAGCCGAATCCTACGCTAATGCTAGGTTCGGGTACCTTATTTGGTCACCGCTCTGTCAGGTTGGGTACGCCCCATGAGGGTCGCCAGCCGAATCCTATGCTAATGCAAGGTTCGGGTGCCTAGCTTGGCTATAACTCTGTTGGATAGGGTACGCCCCATGAGGGTCGCCAGCCGAACCCTCTGCTAATGCAAGGTTCGGGTACCTTGTTCGGCTTTACCCAAGTCAGAGAAGACTTATATCGTCAAAGTGCATCCGGAGTTCTCATGCACTGCGTCACACCTGAGAGGGCAAGCAGATCTGCAACATACCTGCTCGGGCACCTGTGGCAACCAGGCTGCATCCAGAACGTAAGTCGAAAAGGCTTGCGAATAAGGATTTCTCTGGCTGATTGCGGTTACCAACACCAAAAAACTCATCCTCACATGCGATGGATGATACTTCTATAGAGCTATGCTGGATAGGTCGGCTCAGGCCGGCTTATTTGGTAGCAGCCACCAAGATATGAGTTCCTACAGTAGCATGCTCCATGTGGGCCGCCTGCAGGCTGAGTTGAAATTATAGCGCTGGTGCTACCAACAGGAGCCGATGAGGTAAACAGATATGCTTCATGAGAGCCTTATTGCTAAACATATATGTTTGGGTATCTGTTTTATCCACCAGGTCTCGAGGATATATCCTTACAAGGATCACAAGCTGGTCTTCATTAAAATTGGGGATGCAGGTATCTTTCTCGGGTACACCTGACCACGCCGTGGATTTATTTTCATAAAGTGGTACTCGGCCTACATGCGTGGCCATCAGTTGCCATGAGCAACATTATTCCAGCCGACATGACGCTGAAGAGTCTAACTTTCGAGTAGTGCACTACTCGGGAGAGACTATAAATTTCTCATTCCCGCTGACATGATGCGGAGGAGTCTAACTTTCGAGTAGCATACTACTCGGGAAAGACTATAAACATTCTTCCAGCTGACGAGCTGAAGAGTCTAACTTCCGAATGGGACGCCACTTGGGAAAGACTATAAACACCCCCCTTTCCAGCTGACATGACGCTGAAGAGTCCCATATACGAGTAGCATCCTACTCGGCAAGACTATAAATCATATTCTGGTTGACATGATACCGAAGAGTCTCATATACCAGTAGTAATCTACTCGGGAAAGACTTCAAGGTTAAAGATCTTTGACTTTATGTTTAATTGTCTTTACAATTAAGCACAAAGTCGGGGGCTACACCTAATAGGTGCGTCTATTCGGCGCACACTATTCCTACATCTACATGGAGCCCTTCATAGCCTCGCTGCCAGCTGACATGAAGCAGGACTCGGGAGAAGCAGCACTCAGACAGAGTACTCGGGAGCAATGCACTTTGGAAGACTTCACCGTGGAGGATGAGCACTCGGCATCAACTGTGACTCAACTATGAAGGTCTCAGGGGCTACTGTGGGTGCCATGGGCCCCGGGTACCTCATGACAAGCATTTGGGCCACTCGGATAGAGGATGGGCCTAGCCTTGTAATTAGAGATATAGCTAGATTCGGCAGACTTCGCCTTGTATAGAAAGGAATATACAATCCTAGTCGGGTGCGTTATATCTCTAAGGGGAGATCTCCTAGTCGTAATCCGATGGGGACTCCTACCTTGTAACCCTGTCCCCCAGTATATAAGGGGAGGCAGGGCGCCCCATGAGGGCAGGTTGAGTTGGTTCACCAGAATCACCACCACAAATCCTCAAAGGAATAACACCACAACTGGACGTAGGGTATTACCTCACATCGAGGGCCTGAACCAGTATAAAATCTCCCTATGTTCCTTTGCAATCCACCGAGTTTACATCCGCCGACTAGCCCCATATATTTATTGCCGGTGTAAAACATCGACAGTTGTTGACACCGAAAATCACCGGCAGCGTTGGGAACGAGCCAATGATATGGTTCGATGCACTAGACACACGAAGGCCTAGGAGATTTGCTTAACTCCAGTGCAGGTCCTAAATTTTGAGCTTCGTAGGCGTGCTAGTCAATTTGACCCTGCAATTGACAAGGAGATAGAAAATATTAGACCAGTGAGCCAATCAGCTAGAAGCCGATTTGGACTCGTTTCATCGGTCGATAGCCGATATGGACTATAGCACTTATACATCGACTGGAAGCCGATGATGGCATAAAAAGATAACTGCAATAAATTGATAATAATATAATGAAATAATAAACTAGCCGACTGCTAATATAATGTGTATCGGCTGGAGAGCCGATGACGGTGTAGTGTGCCGAAAACGTGTTGAACAATGCAATCGGCTTTAATTAATAAAAGATAACTTATCGGCTAAGCACTCCGATAAAACATTGCGTAAACATCCATCGACTTAACAAAGATAAATCTATTATTATCAATCTAGTAGGTCAAACTAAACTGATGCAGCACAGATTAATAATGATAAAAGAACCTCAATGAGCCAATAGATCTAATGCAATTGTGATGTAAAATATGGTAACTTATCGGCTATACATCCCGATAAGATGCTTGCATAAAATCTATCGACCTAGCAAGAATAATTTATCGCTGGCAGTTTAGTAGGTCGGACCTAACCGATGCAGCACAAACTGATGATAAATTATTCCCAGTAAGCCGATAAATCTATGCACACGTGATGTGATATATCTACTCAGACTATGAGATCAAACCTAACTGATGCAGCCATAGACAGAATAGATACACCGTGGTAAGCCGACTACCGTGAACCTACTAGAATATCGGACCTAACCGAGGAAGTCCTAGCCGATACAGTAGCCGGGGTAACGAGACTTACCCTCTCGCAGGAGGTCGAACTTAACCGATGTAGCCCAGCTCGAGAAGCAAGAACCGTCAAAAGGGTGGCGATTGCGCCGAAGTTGTATTGATATGTGTGATGATTTACAAGGTCCCCAGGCATACGTATTTATACCCCGAGTTGATACAGTCTGATCGGAATGAAACAGGAGTTTCCTAGCTATAAAGGAAAATTAGCAAGCCCTGATCGGACACAAGATCAAGTTTCCTAAAAATTATTATCTCTACCTAATTTACAGATAAGATATTAACTGTCTTCCCGTGGTCTTCACGATCCTTTCCCAAACTCGGCTTCCTCTGGATTAATCCCCGCTAATTGACTGTGATTTCTCCCTTAACCGAATCTGATCAAGAACCATACCAAATTTTGGCGTTAACACATGCCCCCCAATTTCGGAGTTTTTCATAAGACTTCGAAATTCTTCCATCTGGGCTTCCAGATTCCTTTCACACCAAGGCGGCCCAAGGTAGCCCACTTTCCTTAAATGTTTGAAACAGTGCCAACGGCCTCGATTCCCGCCCGGTCATCATACCTCTATAAACCGCTTCGCCTTCCTAGCCTCCTTTCTTTACACTTTCACATCACCAGAGCCCTCTTGCTTCTTCCAAGACCTCGATGAACTCCTGCAATCCAGGTGAACCGCTGTAATCTTCCTCCTCAACCATCGGTCTTCGCTCATCTTCTTCTTCCGCAATGGCTTCAGCAATCTCTATCCCAGAGGTAACCTCTTTGTCTGATTGCCTTCTCTGCCTTGTAACTTAGATAGATTGAATCTGCCACAATCTTCATCCGTTCTTCTTCGTGTTCTTGTTTACTATAGAACCTTAGAAACCAGATTTTGATTCTGGCCGCGATATCTAAATTTCTTCTATCATGACCCTATGGGTAGCGAAAACCCTACAGATTTCATCAACGCCGAAACCCAACGTCTCCCTTTCAAGAACTCCACTATGCTAGCCAGCGATTGGACCAACAGTTTCAGGTCATGGCCTAGCAAGCTTCCTAGATGGAGGAACTGGTATATCAGAGTATCGGCCACAAAGAAAACTCTCTGGGAAGAATCAGATATCGGCCACTGCATCAACCTTTCCTTGGCCGAGACGGAGAGGAACAAACCTCTGCTTGCATCAGCTTCATACGTTTGGTCAGACGCCCTCAATGCTTACCTATTTGGACATGGTCCGATGACCCCAACTTTGATGGATGTAACCATGCTCACCTGCCTCAACACCACAAGTTACATCAACCCCCTCAACCTCCAATTTAAGCCTACTCATCGACTTCAGACGAAGAATATCGGCGGTTGGTCCAAGTATATATCAATCCACAACAAAGGAACTGGGCCAGTCGATGATCGAGAACATGTTGCTTTCTTGAACTTGTGGTTAGAACGATTCATTTTTGGTGGTGCAACCCTCAGCCAAACAACCAACATGCAGTGCCTGGCAGAACGCTTGGCCGATCGGAAACAAGTCCCCTTGGGGCAATACCTTCTTGGCGCCACTTATCAACTGCTGCATCAGGTGACAGTCAAGCTATCGGCTGGCCAGCCAGTTGGCCATATTGGAGGTCCTTGGTGGTTTGTGCAATTATGGCTCAACGTCTATACATCCAAGGAAATCTCCGGGACTTCCTTTCTCAACTTAAACTTCCTAGCCAATCATACAGAGGAACAGGCACCCATCTATCGCCGATGTATCTCTGTGGGCGAAGCTGCATCAGCCCTTCCTGGCGGCAAAATGACCTCCGTCGGACTCAGCCAATGGTTCAAAGGTTTTTATTATGGCTTCACCAGGGATGCCACACTTTGGTTCGCATATGATGATGCAGCATCATTTGAGATGCCCTTCAAATTCAATCCTCTTGACGCGCTGGCCGATGAAGAATCCAAGATCATATTTCTATCGGCCATTACCCCTTGCCTACTGCCGACTGGCTTTTCTCAAGGCCGATCGCAACAACCATCCTATGAATTTTATCATCCATCGGTCGGTTCCCGCCAACTTGGCCTCGGTCAACGTCCCATCGGCCTATTCTTCATTGACAAACTTCAGGCCCGGGGTAATGTCAACAGTGCTTTAGAGTATGATCGGATGCGGACTCTAACGGAATCCCTACCTCTGGGCACCGCCACCAGCGTGGAGATCTGCACTGCCAACACAAAGCTCTTTGCCCGATGGTGGTCAGAATGGAAGAAACACCTGTTCAACTCATCGGCCATCCATTACTGCTCTCGCCTTAACGCCAATTACGTCGAATCCGATGAAGAGGTAACGTCCCACGAGCCTTAATCATCATCTCCGATCATCTCTTATAATCTAATCTTGCAAGCTGTCGATGAGGAGCCACCAACAACAAGCACCAGTGGCCGGCCGATCAAATAACAACCACCATCGGCCAATCCGCACTTAGGGCATGGTGCTCCACCTCCATTGGCTCTTCTCCAGGCGCCACGGCTGACAGGACCAAAACGCAAGAAGCTAGCGTCTCGCCCTCCTCAAAAGAAGCAGAAAACCAGTGCCAATGTGGTCACGGTGCCACCTGCTATTCAAACACCGGCCCCTTCATCTCCATGGGTATGCGCTAAGTCTTAATATTATTATCTGTTTCCCATCTTTACATTATCGATCTTATTTTCAGCTCGAGTCATCAGCTTCCGAACCTCAACCTTCTTCTGACATCCTTACAAGCATCGAGCCGATGACTTCTGCAGCCATTCCAACTCCAGCATCCAGCCCCCAAACCGTTGTTGAGGCCGTTCTTACTACTTCACCACCAGGCATCGGCCATCCTGAAGAACAACCCACTCATCCACTTGATGCCAATGTCGCTCAAGCAGCCGATGTCCTACCTCAGGAAATCTCTTTACATCCATATTTCATTTTAACTCTTTACTGATCCTTTTACCGATGTCAATCTGCAGTCCTTAGCCGACCTGTTCTCCTTTGACATCGGCAAGTACTTGGAGGCAGATGAAGAAATAGCCACCAGCACAATAACCAAACCATCTTTTCCAACCGACGTGTGCAAATACTTGCTGAATATCATTCGTCTGCTGGAAAACCCTATCGACGCCCTGGTGGAAGACTGCGGGCCGATCCGAGCAAGATTTGTAGAAATTGAGCATCATTTGCCCAAAGAGCTCATCGACGCATTGACTCCTGCAGCATATCTAGAATCCCACAAATTCCAACTCATCAAGCTCAGGCAGCATATAGCCGATCGTGCCGATCAACAGAAGATGGTCCAAGGTATCCAAAACGATCGGCTGTCAGCTCAAACAGAAAAGAAAAAGCTTGACGATATAGCAGCTGCCCCTCAAGAACTCCAATCCAAACTAGATCAACTGAAGAAAAGGGAAGCCGATTTGCTGGCAGAACTTGAAAAAATCCGCAAGGACATCAAAACAACAGAATCCCAGCTCATCGGCCTGCCACAAGCTATACAAGATCAAGAAGCCAGAGTGGCAACAGCAGTGCGTCAAGTCGTCCATTAGCGCAAGAACTTAAAGACTATCCCAGGGTCCGACGAAGAAGACATTCACGCCATTGGTGAGATCGACCAGATTTGCCTGCACACGATCGAAACAATCCAAAAATTCTTGTAAATCTTAACACTGATGACTTTGATGGTTCTCTGAAACATGCCGATTAACCTTTTGCTGTAATATAACTTACTCAGCTCTGTTATTCATTCATCATACTCCATCTACGCTTGATAATATTTTATTTATTTGATCTAAAGGCGATATCAATTGATATCGGCTACCTTTAGGCGATGTAACAACATCGGCTCTTGCTCTGAACTATTTAGAAATCGGCTGCATCTAACCGATTCAAGAGTTAATCCAAACGCTAGGATAGTATTTCTTGAGATACTTCCCATTAAGTGCTTTAGCAAACTCTATTCCCTCAAGATCTTCCAATGCATATGCATTACCAGGTACACAACGATTAATCTGATAAGGCCCTTCCCAATTAGGCGACCACGTTCTGAATTTACTATCTCTGGACCCAATCGGCAAAATCAACTTCCATACAAGATCTCCCTCAGTAAACGATTTATTCATCACCTTTTTATTATAATGCCTAGCCGCCCTAGCTTTATTTTCCTTGATCCTTTCCAGCGCCTTTAACCGATTCTGAGCCAAATCCTCGAGCTCATCTGTCATCAAGTTATAATAATCATCGGCTGTCAATTGATTTTGCAAAGAAGTTCTCCTAGAGCCAATGTTAGTCTCCCAAGGTAAAACTGCTTCATGCCCATATACCAATTGGTATGGTGGTACCCGAGTAGACCCATGACATGCCATCCGATAAGCCCATAATGAATCGGCTAATGTAGTATGCCATTGTCGCGGCTATTCATCAATCTTCCGCTTGATTAATTTGATCAGACCATTATTCGAAGCCTCTGCCTGTCCATTAGCTTGAGCATAATAAGGTGATGAATTCAGTAACTTAATTCCCATACCGGCAACAAATTGTTGAAACTCATTGGACATGAAAATAGATCCCTGATCGGTAGTTATCGTCTGAGGAATTCCAAACCGATAAATTATATGCTCTTTTACAAACTCAATCGCATCTTTGGACGTGACTTTCTTCAAAGGAATCGCTTCCACCCATTTTGTAAAATAATCTGTTGATGCCAATATGAATTTATGTCCTTTACTTGATGGAGGATAAACCTGGCCGATCATATCAATTCCCCATCCTCTGAATGGCCACGGTTTGATGATAGGATTCATAGCTGATGCTGGTGCTCGCTGTATATTTCCAAATTTCTAGCAATCTTGACATCCTTTATAATATTTGAAGCAATCTTCCAACATTGTCGGCCAAAAATATCCTACTCTTCTCAATATCCACTTCATCTTATGAGCCGACTGATGAGTTCCACAAACGCCCTCATGTACTTCGCACATAACCACTTTGGCTTCTTCCAAATTTAGGCATCTCAGCAGAACCCCTTCAAAAGTCCGATAATATAATTCTCCATCAAGCAACACATACTTAGTAGCTCTATACCGAAGTTTCCTGGAAACCGATTGCGATGGATTTTGTAAATAATCAATTATTCCCTGTCTCCAATCATCGGCTCTACCCTGAATATCATTATTGGCTATTTCAACCTCAATCGGTCTATTCAACCGATAACCCGAAGCAATCTGTGCAAGATCATTAGCTTCTAAATTCTATTCTCTAGGGATATGATCCAATGATACCATCCTGAAATTCTTCAATAGATCTCTGCATTCTTTATGATATGATCTTAAAATATCATCCCTGCATTTATACTCCCCAGATAATTGCTTGATCACTAATAAAGAATCTCCAACAATCTCTATGATATCGTCCCCGATTTCCTTTAAAAGTTAAAGTCCTTTTAGCACCGCCTCGTATTCTGCCTAATTATTGGTCCGATAGAGTTTAATTGTAAAGGCAAACTCAAAACTTGCCCCCCGAGGTGATACAATGACCAATCTGATACCAAATCTATGCTTGCAAACCGATCCATCAAAAAACAAAGTCCACGGGATCGGTTCCACATAATTTTCATGAACCCCTCTGTGTTGCATAATGAAATCGGCCACTACTTGTCCCTTGATCGCTTTAGCCGATTCATATCTCAAGTCGAACTCTGTTAGGGCAAAAATCCATTTACCAACTCGCCCTTTTAAGACTAGAGCCGACAACATGTATTTCCCCACATCGGCCTTGCAAACCACCGTCCACTCAACCGATAGGATATAATGGCTTAACTTCGTACACTTGAAATATAAACAAAGGCATAATTTCTCCACCGCAGGATATCTCGTTTCAGCATCCAAAAGCCTTCTGCTTAAATAGAACGTGACTCGCTCCTTGCCTTCAAACTCTTGTATAAAAATAGACCTGATGGATTTTTCATCGGCCGATAAGTATAACTTGAACAGCACTCCTTTCTGCGGCGGAATCAAAACAGGTGGGGAACTTAAATAACTCTTAATCTCATCAAATGCCTTCTGCTGTTCTGCCCCCCACACAAACTCTTGATCGGCTTTCAACTTCAATAACGGAGTAAAAGGCTCAATCCTTCCTAACAAATTTGATATGAATCTCCTTACAAAATTAATCTTGCCGATCAACGACTGTAGCTCTATCTTGTTGCTTGGTGGTTCTGTATTCTTGATGGCTCTAATGCTCCGTTGACTAACTTCAATTCCTCGCTCATGAACCATGAACCCTAAAAACTGCCCAGCCGATACACCAAAAGCGCATTTATTGGGATTCATCCTTAATCCGTATTTCTTTGCCCTTTCCAGCACTTTTCGCAAATCGGCTATATGGCTTTCATCACTCTTGGATTTAACCACCACATCATCGATGTAAATTTCTACTAATAAGCCGATGAGATCATGAAATATATAATTCATCGCCCTCTGATATGTCGTACCGGTACTTTTTAATCCAAACGTCATTACCACCCACTCATATAAGCCGATAGCTCCAGGACATTGAAACGCAGTCTTATGTATGTCTTCCTCTACCATAAAAATCTGGTTGTATCCTGCATTGCCATCCATGAAGCTAATAATCTTGTGGCCCGATGCTGCATCCACCAATAAATCTGCTATCGGCATTGGGTACTCATCCTTGGGGGTAGCTGTGGGCACCCCGGAAGTGCATTATGGAGAGTAATTATTATGACAACGCGAAATATCAAGATGGATGGGGTCTCGAATAAAAACCGAATAAATGCGGTAACCATCCATCCTCATCGCAGCCTTGCCATAATCTTTACCTACTCACAATACAAATCCAACGCGCCGAATTCAGAAATAAAGAGATATTTAGAGAGTTGATTCACCAGTCCCAAATGGCGAAGTGTGCCCGTCAAACCACACAAAGGTGGCGACCAAACACGATACACGCTTCTGGGGACATGGTCTACGGTTGAATCAACGTCCATGCATCTCATCATTTCTAAATTCATACTCATGTTCGGCTAGTCCCCAGGAAAGCGACTAGCCTCACACTTTCATCGCAAGCAATTGATAAACATCACAACTACTCTAAATATGGATAAAAGAGCAGCAGAGTTATAAATATTACATAGAGGGTTCACACCTTAATTCATCACAAAGTGACACAAAAGATAGCAGTGGAAAATATAAACATCAAGTATAAAACTAGTGGTGCCAAACCCATACCACAGGGCAACCGATTGGGGCAGAACTTAACTTCAACTATACATTATCCTCGCCACCCTCGGCGGGATAACAGTAGACCACATCAATGTCATCGTTGTCCTCACCTGAAAAATGCCGTGTGAGTACACAAGTACTCAGCTAGACTTATACAATAATAATAGTACAAAGGAGTAATGCTAGTCTCTACATCAAGGAGTATGGCTATGTTGATCTGATTTTGCATAAAGCTGATTTTATTGAGCAAGTAATACATTTAAAACATAAGCAATTGTGAAATAGCTCAATCTGAAAATTTAGGACAGCAAGCTTATAGTTCTGAAATGGAAGTAAAAATGAGCACAAATCCGTGCTCTAACCATCATCCATGGGCCACCATTGCCCAATTATATATGCTACACAAGCATACCATTTATCATGACTAAACCAAGTCATATTTAACATCAAAGCCTTTTATATAAACCCATCCATCCATGACTATCTTAAGTCATGGTATAACCACATAATCCCATAACCATATATCCCAAGTTGGATGCTAACATAATTGAGAAACACATCAAGCGGTCGTCCGTAACCGTGGACACGGCTATTCAAATAGTTCTTACTCTGATCAGATGTGTACATCTTTACCCACACGATGTGATAGAAGCCAAACGGCTACACTCTAGTTTGATCCGTACCCGTCGGTACCCACACTCTACACATTGAGTGCGGACTAGAGGTCACAACAGAACCTTTTGCATGCTTAGCCCCAACCACCTAAACCACGTATGGGCCCCCGACGACTTAGTCACGTGCGTGCGTGGTAACTAAGGCAAGCTCACCGTCGCGGGAGGCACCTCCGGCCAAAACCAGGCTCGCTCGAGGCCCTCCAAGGACTCTCCGTCCTCACGACTGACGGACGGGCGTAGATGGCCATAGCCTCCCGTGCTACTTAGTTAAGCCGTCCCATTCCCGGCGTGTGGAAGTACGTAGGGTGCTTGAATAGATGTCAACATGTTCGGTCCTTAACGACCCAGACAGAGCTACGTGCATCGGGGAAACACCATCCCTTCATCGCCCTATCATCCATCCAAGTCAAACATATTCTTAATTATAAATCAGAAGTTATTCTTTTCAGATTTTAACCCATCCATTCGTATTAAACTAGTTTCACACCGATAGCTCCATCTATCGGATTTTTCTAAGTCTAGAAATAAGCATGGCTAAGCATTCGATAAAATAAAAGTATCCCAAAGTCCTTAACCAGGAGTGACAAGGTATAAATATGGAATCAACAATCAAGGAACGGAAATGCATTCAATTGGGTAATATTGACTCTACCCATTTTTCCATTTTAAAAAAAGACCGAAACAGGCATATATATATTGCTTTTGCAAACAAAACAATTTATTGAAAATATAGGTTCAATATACTTAGATGCTTGCTCTAGATGCTTGCCTTGTTGCAGCGATGGTTCACACTCAACTTCAGGTTCGTGCTCCACGTACTCCGAATTGTCTGAATCTATGGATAAAAGCGAGTATGCAAATAAGAATCAATTAAATATGCTTATGCAAAAATGATCAATAAAATCTGAGATAAATACAGTAGGTAGGGCATGTACTAACAAGATTTTAGGAGAAAGAACCAGGTCATTTGCATCTCTGGATTGGGAGATACAAAAATAATAATATAGGAAGGCTGAAAATGGCAGTTTTGTAATTATTTATATTGTAACCTTAAGTTATTATATTTGACTGGCATTTTCTATTAAGATTTCAAGAAGGCATGTATTTTTATATAAAAAGAGCATAACCCACTGGTTCCAACAAAATTTGGTTCACTGAAATTTGATTAAAAATGATTTAGTTGTGAATTTTACAAGTTTATCAAATAGAAAGGTTAGAATGTAATATACCAGAATTTCGACTTTCGAAATTCTAACCAAAAACAAATTAACAAAAAGACCTCGAGAGTAAAACTCTATAATTTCCAAACCAGGGAGCAATAATCAGAGGTAAACTACTGAAGTAAATTTCTTAGAAAAGGAAACGCTAAAACTTTTATAGTTAACATCTTTAATTTATTTATAGACTTACCCTAAGTCACAATATAAATAATAAAAGGTAATATGACTAAATATGTATAGATAAAAGTTTGACATAAAAATATGGAGGTAAATAAAGTAGTTACTATTTCATGTGCATACTCTTTATTTGGATTGTTTTTGGATCTTAAAGTGCATTTTCATAATAGGATGCATATACATTTGTATAGCCTAAATAATTTCTAAGGAGAATAGGTCTAACATAAAATCATGGAACAATTCCTGTAAACACTATCCCACATAATTAATCCACTGTGAATTTTACATGATTTTATCACTTCAATAAATACTTCAATAAAATCTTCCAAATCAGCAAAACTAGAAGACTAGCCAAAATAAATTGCTTAGTTCTTATTTTCACCAAATAAAAATCATGACTAATCAGGCAGTGCCCTTTTACCAAAAATGTGTACCAACATGTACCTCACAACCAGAAATTTTGGTTTAATTTATCTCCCAAAGAAATCGCATAAAATGATAAGATCAAGGCACTGAAGAAATAAATGAAACTGCAGAAAAACTGGATCAACAACCCTACTTTGCAAATTCACAAAAAATGAACCAGATCACTTCTAGAAACAAAATTTGGTCAGCAAGTTAATCACATTCTTCTCTATCTCCAGTAATTTTTACCAGATGTTGTCAATTTAATAAGTGTCTCAAATAAATACTCTTAATTCAGCAATACAGAAAAACTTTCACCTGCAGACAGCCTACTTGACACTTTTGCCAGAATTAAACCATCAATCACATTCTCACCAAAATTTACCAGAACCTGGATTAGATTGTAAACTAATTACAGTAAAAATTTCAGTACCTTCTTCACCAATCTCACACATAAAATAACAGGCCAAGACTCACTAACTCAGGTAGGTATACAGAAGAGACTGATTTTTAGCCTAACTTTGTAATTTCACCAGGGAATATCCACAAGTCACCTAAGCCTGAAACTTGGCACAAAGTTGGACAATACCACCTACTGCCCACAGTAATTTTTTTCAAATTTATACCCCATGGTAACTTAGTAAAACACCTGAGTAAAGACTACATGCTTGACAGCTAGCAAGACTTAGCTTCTGGATGACTCCTCTCTCATTCTTCACTGCCATGTGGGCCCTACAGACATCCCGGACCCACCTGACAGTCTCAGACACCGCTCAATCTCGCTCTCCATGCCAGGAACATGCCACGTTCTCCTCCACGCGTCAACAGCATCCAGTGCCACCACAGGAATCCTCACACCGTGGAAAACTTCACCATCTACCCAGCCACTTCGCCATCATCCTCTTCCTCTCTCCCTCTATCTGTTCCACGGTGAAACCGAGAGAAATCACCTCGGGTTTCCCGGGAACAGCATCGTCTTCTCCAACGCCGGCCACTGCTCGACTGCCATCGCCGCTGCTCGGGTGAGCTTCGCCATACTTCAACCACCAGAACACGATCACTACCCTCTAATCGTTCCATTTTAGTACTCGTCTGCCCTAGGAGTCACTGGCCGAGATCGCCCCCGTGCACTCTCTGCTCTGCCGGACCGCCGCCGTGACGCCATCGCCGTTCTGGCCACTCCAGAGCGTCGCAAGCCGAGCCAGTGCGCCAAAGTCGTCGCCTCGCCTCCAGGAGCTAGATGACTGATGGAATCGAGACATGGTGCCATGAGACTCGAGATCGGCCTCCGTCTTCCCCAAGTCCAGCCGCCTGTCGCCGCCGTCGATTTGTCCCCTCTGGTTAGCCTCTGTTCAATTCCTCGCTCTCTCACCATCCCTAGGAGGTCCCTAACGTTATAGACATCTTCGCTTGGCCGCAGTTCAACCGGAGCAATCCGCCGCCGTGAACCCGTGGAGTTTCCATCGCCGCCGTGCCGTTTCTCCATCGCCACCACCCCACCAGAGCTCCCAGCCTCGGCATGTTGCTGGGTAAGCTTCCTAGAGACCTCTAATACCTTATGCATGCATTGGTTTGGCCAAAAACCCGACCATAGCCAAATTGGCCTCGCCACCTGAGTTTGCCCGCCGCCCGCACCGTCGCAGCCACCTATTCCGGCCACCACAGCACGGGCCACCACCACCCATAGCTTCGCCACACTCTTCCCCACCTTTTCTCTTTTGGTTGCTACCCGAGCTGAGCCACCGTTCGCCGTCGCCGCCGCCGGGAAGCTCGCCTGTCGCACGCGCCTCTGCTTTGCCTCACACCTCCCCTGTTCTGGCTCACTGGCGTGTGGGCCCGGCTGGGGAAAAATAAGAGAAAAGGAGAAACAGTAAGGAAAATGATTAGAGGATTTATTTTACAACAGAAAAATGAGTAAACATACAAAACTTATAACTAATTCATTTCAACTCCAAATTGGGTGAATAAAATTTTGCTGGAAACACAAAATTATTCTCTTTAATATGGTGGACTAAAACATGGCACCTTCAGTACAAAAAAATACCACTAAATTTTATATAGTAAAATAATTGCTATAAAGTAGTTCATTAGTTGGAAAAATTCAAAGAAACAGAATGCTATCTCCAAATCAAGTGAACCTAATTTTGTTAAATCCACAATATTATGCCCTTTATTTCTAAGAACAAAAATCTGAAACATGCAGTACAAGAGATCCATCTAAAATTGATGTAACAAATGATTAACACAATATACACTATGATTTGTAAAATATGTAGGAAATTCATATTAACTTCAAAAATGATGAACTCAGTTTTGTTAATTTTATAAAATTGTACTCTTTGCCAATGCAAAGTAAGTTTGACAACACTACTTCCTAAAAATATTCCACAACTTCAACTAAAGGAATAAATGACATAATCTAGAATAGAAATTATAAAATCTACATCCCTCAAAATAGAAGTTTATAGAGCAGAAACTTCTTTACTAAAATTTATCAATGACCAGTACTAAACCATGGTTTAGGCTCCACTCACATTAAAGTAAATTGAACCTTTAAGATTATTTTGTAACTCACTACAAGCTAAACCCCCCTTTAGCAACATTTACCTTGCAACACATAGTTAAACCGTTGCAAGCATTTAGATGGCAACGCTTACTATACGTTGGAAGTAGTATTTGTAACAGAAGTAGCATCTACAATACACTTTTTCCCAATTCATAAATAAATTAAAAATTAACGCTGCCGCTGGGAATTGAACCTCGAACCCTTGGGGAGGCACGGCACTGCACTAACCACTAAAGTGGTTCTACTTCCTTGTTTGACTAGTATATCAAAATATATATATTCTCATCTGCAGGTCACGAGGACATGTAACACGGCTCAACGCTCGGCTATCCAGTTCAAACGCCGCTCAGGCTCTCCTCCCTTGCCTCCTCTAGCAGCAGCCGCCGCTAGGCCCTCCGTCCCTCCCTGCTCCAGCAGCAACCGGCGGCCCCCACCTCCCCTTCCTGCTCCAGCCGTGTTGCTCGACCATCCTCCCCTGCCTTCTCCAACAGCCACCACTCAGGCCCTCCTCCATTGCCTCCTGCAACAGCCGCCGCTCGGCCCTCCTCCCTGCTTCCTCCAGCAGCAGCCGCTGCCCTCCCCTCCTTCCCTACCTCAACCAGCAGCCGCCACTGGCCCCCTGCTCCCCTGCTTGTGCTCGCCCTCCCCCCCCCTCCTGGTCCAGCTGCGCTGCTCGGCCCCTCCGCCCCTGCCTGCTCCAGCATATGTATCTTTTACTTATCCTAGATCCACAAGGTGTGCAATCCATCCATCCTTCCTCTTGCACAGAGTTTATGTGATTTGTGTTAAGGCCATAAATTGGATTTGAATTGGCACATGCTGCAGCTACGGGTGATGACTGAAGAGCGAGGTGGAGTGGCAGCAGATGCACTGGACTTGATTTCCATTGGGAATTACTGAAATTGATTCAATTAGTCTATAGTAAGCTTGGCATTTTCAGGCAAGGCAAGGTACAGCACCATCTCCATCTGTGCATTTACAGTTTTTGGTTACAATGTGTTGTCTTTGTTAAATTAGTTCATGCAATGCTACTTGAATATATTAAGTAATCAGATGACAGTTTCATGTGAGATCTATGTGATGGGAATAATAAATAAATAAAAAGTGTAGATGCTATGTACTAATAGTATGATTTGGTAGGCTCACGATGGACATAGAAGTCATCAAGCTTCTTTTGCGTTGTTCTAAAGGCTCTAGTCAATACAATGACAGTGTGGAAGGTTTTGTCGAATTCGCATTTAGAGATAAACCAGCAGATGCCAAGATTCATTGTCCATGTGAGACATGTGTGAATACTACACTGCTACAAAGGGATGAGATATATGAGCATTTAATCTGCCATGGCATGCTACAGAACTATGATGAATGGGACTTTCATGGTGATCCTTCAGTTCAGAGCTCTGCTGATCAACATCCACAGCCTCAAAATGACACTGGAAGACATGTCGACATGCATCAATTGATAAATGATACTTTTGCTCATATGTATAATGACATTCCTATGGCTGATGGCACTGATAATGCAAATCCACCTGTGGATGGAGCAAATTCAGAAGCTCAAGAATTTTATAAATTGGTTAAGGATTCAGAAAAACCATTATGGGAAGGATGTGAGTTATCTGAGCTATCTTTACTTGTACTTTTGTTTAATGTTAAATCCATGAATAAATGGACAGATAAATCATTTGGTGATCTGCTTGCTATTCTGCATATGGCAATTCCAAATGGGAATCAATTGCCCAAAAACTTCTATGAGGCTAAGAAAGTTATGTCAAAATTTGGCCTAGGCTATGAAATGATTCATGCATGCCCAAATAACTGTCAGCTATACTGGAGAGATAAAGCAAGTGATGATTTTTGCTCTACCTGTAAGGCTTCTAGGTGGAAAGGTAAGGAACATGACACCAAGCTAACAGTTAAGGAAAGAAGAAAAGCAGCACCTTGCAAAGTATTGCGATATTTCCCAATTAAAGAGAGGTTGAAAAGATTGTTTATGTGCAAGGAAACAGCAGCTCTACTACGATGGCATGATGAAGAACGCATCAATGATGGTTACCTACGACATCCAGCTGATTCCAAGTCATGGAAGAGCTTTGATGAAAGGTTCGAAAACTTCGCATCAGACCCATGTAATATTCGGTTTGGTCTGGCTACTGATGGATTTAATCCATATGGAATGTTGAGCTCCAAATACAGCTGTTGGCCTGTTGTTTTGACAATTTATAACTTACCTCCATGGTTTTGCATGAAAGAACATTATAACGTGAAATGGCAACAATTTGTACAGTCCGGACCGTCCGAACAGGGTTCAGATGGTCCGGACTATATAACGTGAAAGGGCAACAATTTGTACAGTACGGACCGTCCGAACAGGGTTCGGATGGTCCGGACTATATAATGTGAAATGGCAACAATTTGTGTTCGGATTCGGATTCGAACATGGATAACGTCCGGATACATATACGAATACGGATTGTCCCGGTTACGGATACGAATAATGAGTATTGAATACGGTATGAATTGGATTCGGAAAATGTCGGATACAAATATCTATTCAGATATTGAGTAAAAGCAACATATATATAATATCATAGGTGCACTATATAATGTGAAATGGCAACAATTTGTACAGTCTGGACCGTCCAAATAGGGTTCGGATGGTCCGGACTATATAACGTGAAATGGCAACAATTTGTACAGTCCGGACCGTCCGAACAGGGTACGGATGGTCCGGACTATATAATGTGAAATGGCAACAATTTGTGTTCGGATTCGGATTCGAACACGGATAACGTCCGGATACATATACGAATACGGATTGTCTCGGTTACGGATACGAATAATGAGTATCAAATACGGTATGAATCGGATTCGGAAAATGTCGGATACAAATATCTATTCGGATATTGAGTAAAAGCAACATATATATAATATCATAGGTGCACTATATACTGTGAAATGGCAACAATTTGTACAGTCCAGACCGTCCGAACCCTATTCGGATGGTCCGGACTGTACAAATAACATATGGCAGGAGGCAGATTTGACGAAAAAAAGGTTTTTAGCTCTGAATTTGTACAGTCCGGACCGTCCGAACAGGGTTCGGATGGTCCGGACTATATAACGTGAAATGGCAACAATTTGTATAGTCCGGACCATCCGAACACGGTTTGGACGGTCCGGACTGTACAAATTCGGAGCTAAAAACCTTTTTTTCGTCAAATCTGCCTCTCGCCATATGTTTTTGGCTATAAAAGGAAATTCCCCTAACTGCGCTGCTGCCCACTGCTGATGCCTAAAATATATGACAACTCCTTCCCACAACCTCCCCACCGCACGACAACAAGATCGTGGGTTTCTTCTCTGGTTCCCATCGCTGTGGTCTCCACCGAGACTTGATCTCCGGCATCGTCCTCTCCACATCCACCAGGTTCGTCGCTCTGATCCTCGTTCTTATTCCGCAGCACTTGTTTGAGAGGCGGAAAAGGGGAAGCGGTTCTCTCCGCGGACGGAGCCGGCGGCCTCGATTGACTCTGATGACCTTAATTCTGGGCGTCATGAGGAGCAGGAGACTGTCGTGCTCTTGCCGACTGGTCTAGGTGACGAGCTCGTGTAGGTTGGGTTTGACAGTTTCGGTTCTCCACTTTTTCTTGAGGTAATGGGTTCTAGGTCCTCTGTTTCAATCCTCTCTTTTTTTCCAGAAATGGCCAGGGGTAAAAGAAATCGAATTATTCGAAGCCAAGATGAATATTTGTTAGAGGAACATACTGAGCAGGACAGGTCCCCTCAACGCATCATTGCTTCTTCTGAACCTGAACTGGCTGCTGGGGAAATCCTATCAGAAGGTGATGATGATGTTGAGATTAATATTCAAGGTAACTACTGAGCTATCAAATGTTAATTACCTTATAGTATTTTCTGCAAGTTACGATTGAATATGTATTTTCCATTGTAATATAACACTGCATAGATGAGAATGGAGGAGGAGGAAAGCGTGGGAAGAACAAACTGAAAGATATTTGGAGCCTACCCAGAGGTCTCAGAATAGTTGTAGCCTGTAATGACCTTGATCAGCCAATCGGAGAGGAAGCTGGTGTTCTAGGCAAATTTCTTGGCATGGTCGCTAGGAATGGTTGCTTGTGTAGCTTGAGCTACAGAGATTGGAGACTACTAATAGGAAAGAAAGAAAAAAATAGCAATGAACAAAAAAATAAGATGGATATACTAAAACAAGTGAAGGTGCATCCTTAAACTTTTGTGCCACCTTTCAATTATCATCTTACTTATTATTATTTCTTACATCATATTGTTTTGGCTGTTGTATACAGATGAGATTCCTTTACCCTTCTCGCTTGGAAAAGTGGATACTGCGAACTATTGGAGAGAGGTGGAGGCAGTACAAGTCAAATTTGAAGGCACTCTATTTCGATGCGAGTAAAAGTATGGAAGTTAACTGCAGCAATGCTCCACAAGATGTGATTAAGGATCAGTGGATTGCACTTGTAAATAATTGGATGACCTCTAAGGCAAAGGTATATGGATACATATTGGTTTATCATGTACCTATATATATTACATTCCAAAAATTTAACATATATTTTATTTTATGATAGGAAATAAGTGATACAAACAGGAAAAATTGTGCAAAGAAGAAATCAACGCATACAGCTGTAACAAAAAGCTTTGCTCGAAACAGAGAAGAAATGGTATGCTATGTACAGTTGCAGTTATGTGCATCTCTTTTACTTAGGCATATATGTTGATTATTTAGTCCTTGATATTCACTCTTATATTCAACAGAGGCAAAGAGACCCTGAAAAAAAAGTTCCACACAGAGCCGTTTTGTTCAACCATACGCACCAGCCCAAAAATGACAAGAATAGTCATGTGGTAATTAATAATAATGGTCATTATTTGATTGCCAACACTGATATTTCATAAACTGTTTTAATAAACAACATTTATATTACCAGGGTGAACTGAAGCAACTTTTGGAGGGACAGCCAGATTTAGCGGACAATAGTCAGGGGAAGATTGCTTGGAAAGGAGACGCATTGAATCAAATACTTGGAGAAGACAAGCATGGTCGTGTTCATGGTTTGGGCTTAGTTCCCAATCCTAATAAAGTGTTTGATCTTTCAACCTCAGGGCGCTTTAAAAACATAAATATAACTTCATTGGATCCAACATCAAGTGAAGATGTTCTATCCCTTAGACTTCAAATGGAAAAGGTCCAGAAACATGTCCAGACTCAAGATGCTACTATACTGGAACTGAAACAGAAGACAAAAAGATCAGGTAATTTCAGACTTCTCTATTGATCCTTTATTGTACTAGCAATTACAACTTGTTTTTGCAGAGTTGCTTAGATGATCATGTTCAAACTCCAGAAACTATCGATGTTGATGGGCCAAATACAAAAAGAAAAGTATGCATCAGTTATATAGATTTCTTGCATTAAATTTTTAACAGTGAGGTCTACCCCTATAATTTTCTTTTTGTACAGCGTGTATACTGTCAGTATGAAAGTTAAGAATTTAGCTTGACTGAGCAGCACATCAATATGAAGGTAGTATGTGACTATAATTTTTTCATCCACAGTTTATACAACTATTCTAATCCATTGTTATCTACTACAGAGGAGACAAAGTTACGATGATTATGATGATTTGCAGAGGCCCAACAAATATTCTACTGCACACAAGGTTTTTACATGTCCTCTTTGAAACTGGTCATATTGTATGAAAAATATTGAAGTTTTATAATCTCTTGACATATGATTGATTATAGAACAAAGGGGAAATGATAAGGAATGAGAATGACACTGTACAACAAGCAAATACATATTCTGTTGCACACAAGGTAAATTACATAATACTTTTCAATCTAGAGTTTTATAGTTAACTGCGGAGCAAGGAATTTTATATCTAGAGAAAATTGCTTGGTCATAATGAAATTTTATATTTAACAGCAGAGCAGGGAAAATGCGACAACTGTTGACAACGGGCTGCAATCTTACAGAGCCTCTAATGAACCACACAATGTTAGTATTTTTTACTTTAGAGAAAAAAAACATTTCAGTCAATTGAGCATAAATTGAATGGTTGTTATGATTTTATAACAGCCTAGGTACTCATATCTTCAGGATGTGTTGACGCCGAAAACCGCCGGGTGTGCCAAAAAGCTTGCTGACAATCTGGTTCGGCGTCTGGTGACACGCGAAGGCCTGGGAGATCTGCTTAGCTCCAGTGCAGGTCCTAAAATCTTGAGGTTCGCAGGCGTGCCAGTCAATTTGACCTCGCAATTGACAAGGAGATGAAGAAATTAGATTACTGATCCAATCGGCCAGCAAGCCGATACGGATCCCTTCCAGCCGATCGCCGCTATGCTCGTGCCCGGGCCCTCGCCTGTACTCGCGCCCGGGTCTCGTGCTCGGGTTCTCGCTCCCGGGTCCTCGCTTGTGCTCGCGCCTGGGTCAGCAGCAATTGCACATCGGCTATCGGCCGATACGGTCTGATGTAGGCTCCTTGTAGCCGATGGCCGATGGCACCTGTGTATCGGCTAGGAGACCGATAACGCTATAGATAAATATATAAGCTGTCAGTATAACATGTGCATCGGCTAGAAGCCGATGATAAAATAGATAGGCAGAATAGTGAACTAGCCGACTGCCAAGGAAACACATGTGCATCGGCTAGAGAACCGATGATAATATAGATGGCCAAAATAGTAAAGATAATACAGTCGGCTTTATAAAAAGATAACATATCGGCTAAACACTCCGATAGAACATCGCATAAAACCTATCGACTCAGCAAGAGTAAATCTATCACTATCAATCTAGTAGTTCAAACTTAACTGATGCAGCACAGATTAACAATAATAAAAGAACCTCGGTGAGCCGATAGATCTAATGCAATCGTGATGTATATGATAACTTACCGGCTATGCATTCCGATAAGACGCTTGCACAGAAACCATCGGCCTAGCAGGAACAACTTATCGCCCAGTTTAGTAGGTCGGACCCAACCGATGCAGCAAAAACTGACGATAAGCTTTCCCCAGTAAACCGATAAAAACTATGCACGCGTGATGTGATATACCTGATAGGCCTAAGAGATCGAACCGAACCGATGCAGCCGTAGACAAAGCAGATATATCGTGGTAAGCCGGCTACCATATACCGACTAGAATATCGGACCTAACCGAGGAAGTCCTAGCCGATTGGTAGCCGGGGTAACGAGACTTACCCTCTCGCTGGAGTTCGGACCTAACCGATGCAGCCCGGCTCGAGAAGCAAGAACCCGTTGGTAAAGGGTGGCGATGCGCCGAATTTGATTGATCGAGAGATATATTACAAGGTCCCCGGGCATACGTATATATACCCCGAGTTACAAGAGTCCTTATAGGACACAGAATAAGACTTTCCTAACTAGAAAAGGAAAACTAACAGACCTGATCGGACAAGAGATCAGGTTTCCTAAAAGATAAAACTATCTAATAGATAAGATAAATAACTGCCATAACGTGGCCTTCACGACTCCTTCCCAAGCTCGGACTCTTCTGGATTAGTTTCCAATGGCTGATATCGATTCTTTCCTTAACCGAACATGGTAACGACCCGTACCAAATTTTGGCGTTAACACATGCCCCCCAATTTCGGAGTTTGTTATCAAACTTCGAAATTCTTCTGTTCGGGCCTCATCATTCCTTCCTGGCCTCTTGAAATCGGCTTTCATGAGCCGATACCTTTTGTACTAAGTGTGCTAGGCTCTCGAAATCTTCTGATGAAAATCTTTCCCTGATCGGAGCCACCAAACCTTGGAATGCTAACTCGGCCAGCTGTGCATCATCCAGACTTAAACTATAACATCGGCTTCTAACATCACGAAACTGCTGGATATATTCTGCGACTGATTCCTCCGGCTTCTGTATTACCGATGTTAAGTCTATCAAACTCATCTCCTGACTCCCCATAAAGAAATACTTGTGGAATTGCTTTTCCAGATCGGCCCAACCTCGAACTGAGTTAGGTGGCAATGAAGAAAACCATGTAAAGGCCGATCCGGATAATGATAACGGGAAGAGTCTAACTCTCAAAGCTTCTACAGCCGATGCGTCTCCACATTGAGCCAAGAATCGGCTGACATGTTCCACTGTAGATACATCATCTTGCCTTGAGAATTTGGAGAAGTCTGGTACTCTGTATCGGCGTGGCAACGGAACTCTATCAAACCAATCTGGATATGGATGCCGATACATAAATGTTTCCTCTTTCGGTCTTAAACCGAACTGCTCTCTCATCACCTCTGTGATTCTTGCTGTCAAATCTTCTTCTCTTGGATCTTCGACGTGATAATGCAGAGGTGGAGTTGGCAACCGATTCTGATTCTGATATTCCCTCGGATAGTTGTACTCAGGAACAATTTCTGGATAACTCTGTTGATGCCCCCCATAGTACGCAGTTTGATATCCTCGAGGAATCCCATCTTGTTGCCCCCCGGGTATTTGAATCGGCTCCACTGCCTTCTTGATCAAGCTCTGTAATGTGTTCACCAATATCCCAGATTGATCGGTCAACGCATGATGAACTGCTTCATTAAACATGTCTTGGATCGGCTTCTGTGAACTTGTAGGCGATATATGGCTCGATTCACCAACCAGAACAGGATTTGGAAATTGGGATTTTTGAATCGGCCCTTGATCTGTCATGCCAAAGGATTGTAGACAAAGCTTCTGAAACTCCACGATGTTCTGCTCCACTTGTTGTCTTTGTTCTTCGGTCAAGTCTTCCATTGTGACTGGAATCATATTATCTGTACCGACCTCCTTTCCAGCCATGTTGAAGTTCTGTCCCACCGGGTCAAAAACGTGTTGATTCAGCCGATAGGATATACTGTGATGATATGAAGATCGGGTCCCACCAGGCGTGCCAAAAACGTGTTGACGCCGAAAACCGCCGGGTGTGCCAAAAAGCTTGCTGACGATCTGGTTCGGCGTCTGGTGACACGCGAAGGCCTGGGAGATCTGCTTAGCTCCAGTGCAGGTCCTAAAATCTTGAGGTTCGCAGGCGTGCCAGTCAATTTGACCTCGCAATTGACAAGGAGATGAAGAAATTAGATTACTGATCCAATCGGCCAGCAAGCCGATACGGATCCCTTCCAGCCGATCGCCGCTATGCTCGTGCCTGGGCCCTCGCCTGTACTCGCGCCCGGGTCTCGTGCTCGGGTTCTCGCTCCCGGGTCCTCGCTTGTGCTCGCGCCCGGGTCAGCAGCAATTGCACATCGGCTATCGGCCGATACGGTCTGATGTAGGCTCCTTGTAGCCGATGGCCGATGGCACCTGTGTATCGGCTAGGAGACCGATAACGCTATAGATAAATATATAAGCTGTCAGTATAACATGTGCATCGGCTAGAAGCCGATGATAAAATAGATAGGCAGAATAGTGAACTAGCCGACTGCCAAGGAAACACATGTGCATCGGCTAGAGAACCGATGATAATATAGATGGCCAAAATAGTAAAGATAATACAGTCGGCTTTATAAAAAGATAACCTATCGGCTAAACACTCCGATAGAACATCGCATAAAACCTATCGACTCAGCAAGAGTAAATCTATCACTATCAATCTAGTAGTTCAAACTTAACTGATGCAGCACAGATTAACAATAATAAAAGAACCTCGGTGAGCCGATAGATCTAATGCAATCGTGATGTATATGATAACTTACCGGCTATGCATTCCGATAAGACGCTTGCACAGAAACCATCGGCCTAGCAGGAACAACTTATCGCCCAGTTTAGTAGGTCGGACCCAACCGATGCAGCACAAACTGACGATAAGCTTTCCCCAGTAAACCGATAAAAACTATGCACGCGTGATGTGATATACCTGATAGGCCTAAGAGATCGAACCGAACCGATGCAGCCGTAGACAAAGCAGATATATCGTGGTAAGCCGGCTACCATATACCGACTAGAATATCGGACCTAACCGAGGAAGTCCTAGCCGATTGGTAGCCGGGGTAACGAGACTTACCCTCTCGCTGGAGTTCAGACCTAACCGATGCAGCCCGGCTCGAGAAGCAAGAACCCGTTGGTAAAGGGTGGCGATGCACCGAATTTAATTTATCGAGAGATATATTACAAGGTCCCCAGGCATACGTATATATACCCCGAGTTACAAGAGTCCTTATAGGACACAGAATAAGACTTTCCTAACTAGAAAAGGAAAACTAACAGACCTGATCAAACAAGAGATCAGGTTTCCTAAAAGATAAAACTATCTAATAGATAAGATAAATAATTGCCATAACGTGGCCTTCACGACTCCTTCCCAAGCTCGGACTCTTCTGGATTAGTTTCCAATGGCTGATATCGATTCTTTCCTTAACCGAACATGGTAACGACCCGTACCAAATTTTGGCGTTAACAGGATGATATTAGGATGGAGGAAAATATGCATACTAATTAGCAAAAGGTGACTGATGACATACTGTTGTGGCAACAACACACATACACTTGTCAGTTCTTTATTGTACCCTTTTTAAATTTAGTGCAGTTTGATAAATAACACACACAAACAGGTTGCAGATTTGGAAACAAGATCATTTTCCTCAAATCATGAAGGTTCTCATTACCAGGTAAAGTTCTTTTTGCAAATCATCCTGTCGTGCACTATTTTTTACAGTTTAATTTACTCAACTCTATGTTGACTTTATTTTTTCCTCAGGGCAAAATTACCTCAAATGGAGATTATACAGCCATTCGTGCTCCTATATACAAAATTCTAGACTTTATAATGTTACTTTTTAACAAACAATTCATTTAGCCAGACTGATGTTCGGTGTCATTTATGTAGAAACAACATGGGAGAAGCTATAAGTCAACAACCAATACAATTAAGGTATGTGATACAAGATTCAGTAGTAGCAAATAGGTGTCTTGATGCTTCTATTTATG
This sequence comes from Oryza meyeriana var. granulata, assembly GCA_003991445.1. Lineage (NCBI taxonomy): Eukaryota > Viridiplantae > Streptophyta > Magnoliopsida > Poales > Poaceae > Oryza > Oryza meyeriana. The sequence continues at coordinate 40,734 of RYFJ01003558.1, read as the reverse complement.
CTTGAGTTGTCTAACTTTATTTGATCATATGCTATTCATGTACTAGGTTGGCAGTACAGTATTTTTGAAGAGCTTGAAAAAACAGAACAAGAAAGTCGCTATTGCTACTATAGAAAGTTGTGATCCAACATACAAACTTGATTTTGTTCCCATAGGAAGTCAGTTTTGCATAGTACATGTATCCATGGTAATTGCTGCAGATGAAGAATTGATACGGCCATATAAAACATACAACGTTATTGGTGATACACTCGGAGCTAATATTGCTTGGCCTTCAACTTGTGTAAGTGCACATCTTATTATCCTCATTGTTTCATTCTGACACATCATTAAAGGATTTTGGTTTTAAATGTAGATTGAGAAGACAAATTGGTGACACTACAAGTGACAAGCTGTCCATAAAGTGGAGTGCGTCGGCATAGGCAAAGACGTTTTTTTTTAAATTTTGATATTTAGTTCAGTAGCTAGGAAATGATGTTTAGATTGAACTTTTGTCACGAATCATATGGTTACTGTCATCAATGTAATGTGATTTCATTTTAAATATATCATTGATTATTTGCAATATGAGGATTTCTTAATTTTTATACCTTCTGGTTATTGGTTTCAAAATATGTTTATATTTCTTAGCTAAATGAATTAAAGCTTATTGCAACATTTATAAGTGTTGCAATAGTCTAGAGATATATGTTGGAAAAAGCTTTGGAAGTCACTTTCCCACCATATTATACCAACACATGTATGCGTTGGCACAACTCAGTTTATGTGTTGCAACCTAGCAACGGTTTTTTGCTATAATTACCAACGCTTAAATATACATTGTAAAAGGCCCTTGCAACGCCACTTCTTGCAACGCATAGTAAATGCGTTGGTATAGACCGTACCAACACTTATTTGGGCTTGTAGCAACGCAAATATGCGTTGCAAAAGGGGTGTTACTCTTGTAGTGACTAGACGTATTTGTGTATAAGTCTTCTAAAATTTATATCTCCAAATTGCAAAATAATAAAATAGAACTTCCTTCACTAAAAATCATACAAAATCAGTACCAAACCACTGTGTGAATTTCACACATATTAAAATAACTTCAGATTTTACCTTATATCGTATTCGGACGTATTTTCGTATAGAACTCGTAAAATTCATAACTCCCAAACCATAAACGATAAAATAGAAATTCCTTCACCTAAATTCACTTTAGACCAGTAGCAACCTAAGGTATAAATCTCATGCATATTAGAGCATTTTGTATTTTTCGCATTATTTGCTATTTATTCGGTCGTACGTTATTTTCCTTCTAGAGAACGAATTCGATATCGGTGAAGAAGTGAAATAGTTGGTATCCGGGTACTCAAGAGTAAGGCAAGTTTTCTTCCCTCCTCCTTGAACAATTTGAATCCTATGTTTTGGGGAATGAAATGTGTTGTTTGTAAAATTGCATACATATTTGTGAATAATAGTATTTGAATTGTGGTAAATGGTAGTTATAACCTATTAGTTGCATGATCCACCTTAAAACATTGTATTCCTTGCTGTTTGTAACCTTAGGCTTGATTAAAGTACTTGGTTTGTACTCATGGGGGTCTATATTAAGTTAATACACTTGCTTATGCTTAGCCATGCCTAGTAACATGCTAAATATTATAGTGATCATTATATACCTTTGAAAATGGGAATTTTATAACTTCTGGACAGAGGTGAAGCCTCTGGTTATTTGTGAACTAAAATGATGAAAAACCTGATTTTAGACTTGGGCGGCAAGTGGTGTGCATATGGAGTAGTTGCACACCGATAGGGGGAGTGTTTGCCTGGGTCGATTAAGGACCGAACTTAGTGTCATATTCTCATGTTAAACAGTACAACCACATGTGCTAGTATGGGATAGCCATAGTGGATTAAGTTACTTAATGTTTAGCCTTGCATTTTGGTAGGCTGAGTAGTAGGGGCAGTGGCTACGACGGACTGTAGGGCTGTCCATAGGAACTACCTATGTGAACCATGAGGGGCAGTGTGACCACCTCATGGCATAGGTGTCTAAGTCTGTCCAATACAACGTTGTGTGACTCGTGGGGAGCCAGGACGGTTGCCGCCACGGCGCTAGGTTAAGGCGTGGGCCCGCCACCCACGGCATCGGGGTAGCGCCTCGATGTGGAGTAACACACCTCGTGCTGGTGCAAGGCTAAACGTTAGGTAATGTAAAAGCTGTGTTGTGACCTCTAGACCGCATTCAATGTGCAGAGTGTGGTGGTACCGATGGGTACCGGACAAACTAGAGTGTAGCCGTTTGGCTTCTATCACATCATGTGGGTAACGATGTACAAACTCTGTAGAGTCAAAACTAATCAGTTAGCCGTGCTCACGGTCATGAGCGGCATGGTTGTGTTCATTGAGTATAGACTTATGCTTTTAAATGTGTTTATGAAATTGGGATGAGGATTGGTGATTTACGAGAATTATTACGCTTATGACAATGCGTATGGTGACTTGTTGCCAAGGAGGGCAGCAAGTAGGAAAATTATTATGTTGATCACTTCTCTACTTATGATACATGTTTCTAAATTACCGTTGCAAAATGATTGTGAACTAAAATTGGTTTTATGCAAAGTTGAACCTACAAATAGCCATTTCCTTAATTTTAGAGCTCGCATGTAGCATATAGGATTGTCCTTGCCAATACATTATTTCGGTAATGTACTGACTCTTGCTTGTATGATTATAATCCTTGCTGTAGGTTGAGTGCTACGGGAATTCGTTGCTTCTTCAGGATTGATTCTTTAAGGGGTGTACCCCTAGTCGGATTGCCTGTGGTATGGGTAGACAAGCTTCCACTGAATCATATTATTTGGCCTTTTGGCCTATGTAATCTTAGTTGTATCTAAGTTTATTTCATTTATAATTGTATACCCTATGTTTGTATACCATTGCTAGAGATGAAAGTGTCGACTAGCAATTTTCCTGGGGCTAGTCTGCATGAGTATAGACTTAGAACAGTTGAGATACATGGAGAATAGTTTAACCATAGACCATGTCCTCAGAGATATGTATCGTGTTTGGTCGCCGCCTTCGTGTGGTTTGACGGGCATATCTTGCCGTGCGGACTAGTGTAACTACTCTTCCAAATATCTCTCGTGTTCTTAGTCTAGCGTTCGGTTGTTTTACATTATAATTGGTGGTTTGTATGACAAGGCTGCGATGAGGTTGGATGGTTACTGCACTTATTTGGTTTTTATTCGAGATCCCATCCAACTAGATATTTCACGCTGTCATGCTAATTACCTCCTATAGTGCAGAATAATCGGGTGCTCATATAGAAAATACTTAGGCCTATTTTGAGAGGTAGTTTTGGTCAAATACAAATTATCCACAGTAAAGGCTACAATTTTTTGAGTTAAACAAAAGTGGTTTCACATTTTTAGCAGTTAGGATGAATTTTCTAGAAATTTATAAATTTCTAGGTTATAAAGATGACATATAAAAGGTATTTTCATTTTTAGAGAAATATCCTACACATAATTCCTCACTTTTTATTTTATAACATTAAATAGAACATTTTTATGAATCCAAGGAAATTTGGTTCACCTCAAAAGGAGTTATAATGGATTTTATAGAAATATTCCAAGTTTCTAGGCACAAAATAAGTTATTATGGCTTCATATTATTTTATAGATATTTTCTGTACAAAAGTGGTCATATTTTACTTCACCATATTAAAGTTTACGACTTTACGGAACTAACAAAATTGGTTTCACTCAAAAAGGAGTTAAAATGGCAAAGTTATGGATTTACAAAGTTTAACTATTTTCTGTTGGAAAGCAATTCGGTTCATTTAATCTTTTCTTTTTCTTATTTCTCTCCAGCCTGGCCCACACGCCAGCGAGCCAAAACAGAGGAGGCCGAGGACTGGCTTGCCGCCGGCTCTGTTCGCCGATGCCGGCGGCGAACGGCGGCTCGGATGCCGGTGTGGCCAAAAGAGAAAACGTAGCTGAGGTCCCTGCGATACTATAGGTGCTCGTATCTTCGCCGGTGATGGACTGTAGCTCGCCGGCGGCGAGCTCGAGTGGCGGCTGTGTTCGGGTCGACGAGGTAAATCGCCCTACGGGCTTATTTCGGTCCAGCCAGTGCATGCAGGTGTGCTGAAGAGGTACTAAGAACCTCACCGAGGGGTTGCACGAGGCTTGGCGAAGCTGGGACGGCGGCGGTTGCTCCAGGAGAGGTCCGGCGGCGGCGGTGTGCTTCGGGACTACGTCGCTGGCCTTCTCATGGGGTTCTGCGATGAAGCCGAGTTGCCAAAAAGGTTAGAGGCCTCGTAGAGATGGTCTCAGCGCGAGGAATCGGATGAAGGCTCACCGGTTGAGGCAAAACACGTGCGGTGGAGCTTGGCCGGAGACGAGGAAGACAACGACCGATCTCCCGGTACACTGCGCTATATCCCGATTCCTTTGGCCAGTTATCTTCTGGAAGTGAGGCGACGTTCTTGGCGCCGTGGCTCGGGCGGCGACCTACTGTGCTGGCCAGAACGGCGAGGCGACGCCAGCGGCGGCGCTGGAGCGCAGAGACAGAACACAGCGGCGATGCGGCTGCTTTGACCAGCGATCCTAGGGTTTTGCAATACAAAAATGGAATGGTTAGGATGTGCTCGTCGTGTTCCTGTGGTCGGGAAAGGGTGGAGCTCACCGAATCTAACTCGGGCTCAACCGAACACCTTCGGTAGAGGATAAGAGGGCTCTGTCTCCGGTGATCCTTGGAGGTTTTCTTGGCTTTCTCGGTGGAAACGTGGAGAGGATGAGAAGGAGTTTCTGCTGGTGTGGTTTGGGGCGAAATGGCCGATGCACCCCAAGCTAAGCTATCTAGGGAGCTCTGTAAACTGAGAGAGGAAGAAGAAGGAGGAGCTGACACGTCTGGCATGCAGCTGCTGAGGTGTATTAGCTCCACAGTATCCTTGGTGGGTCCCACATGTAGGAGAATATTGTTTCACACATTTGTGGTTAGGCTAAGGCTATGACTTGTGGGCCCTAGAAGTGAATTCCTAGGAAGAGGAGAGGGGTGTGGGTGAATTTCTTGGTGCAACACACTGTCCCATGCTGTAGTAAGGCTGACAAGTGGGCCAGGGTCTTGTGGGTCCCACTGGTCAGTGACTTGAGAGAGGAGAAATCTCTAGAGACTGTCTTGTGAGCTGTCCAAAACATGCAGTCTTTAAATTACTGTTTCACTAAGTTAATGAGGGGCACAAATTAGGGGAAAATTATTGGAGGTAGAGAAAGATGTGTTTAACCTGCTGACCAAAATTCAGGGTTAGAAGTGGTCTGGTTCATCTTTGGTGAAATTTCAAAGTGGGATTACTGATCCAGTTTTTCTGCAGTTTGATTTATTTCTCCAGTGCCTTGATCTTATCATTTTATGTGTTTTCTTTGGGGGATAAATTGAGCCAAAAATACTGGTGGTAGGGTTCTTGTTGACACAACTGTTGGTAGAATTGCACTGCCTAATTGATCTTCATTTTTATTTGGTAAATTTTAGAAGTAAACCAATTTATTTCAGCTAGCTTCCTAGTTCTGCTGATTTGAGTGATTTTATTGAAGTATTTATTGAAGCGATAAAATCATGTAAAATTTACAGTGGGTTAAGTATGTGAGATAGTGCTTACAGGAATTTTTCCATGATTTTATGTGCAACCAATCATCTTTAGAAATTCCACAGACTATACCAATGCATATGCATCTTATTATGAAAGTGCACTCTAATGATAGTAGGGCATAACTCTAATTACCTGAAATTAGATTTAGGGCTGTGACAGTAGCTTTATTCAAATCCTGGAAATCGATACATATTCTCAATTTTCTATTTTTCTTTTCGACCGAGACGATATTAGAAACCCACTCAGCATATCGGTATGGCCTTATAAACTTTGCATCATATAACCTTGTGATTTCTGCTTTGATTGGCTCATACAACTCTGCTTTAAACCTCCTTGGAGCCTATTTAAACGGCCAATATCCTGGTTTAATAGGAAGCCGATGTTCAACAATTGACCGGCTTAACCCTGGCATTTCATGATATTCCCAAGCAAAACAATCCCGATACTCTTTTAACAATTTTATCAATTCTTCTCGAAATTCAGGACATAACTTTTTACTTATGTACGTCGGCCTTGGCCTATCTCCCGGTCCTATATCAATTTCTTCCAAATCATCGGCCGACGTAAATCCTTGTCCCAACTTCCCCTCAAAATCTTCAATGGTGCCCATCAGAGCAACAATTCTGAGCCGACTTGCTGAATCGGTTGTATCCCTTGACTGGTGACCATAAGATAATCCCCTTCCCACACTTTTCCAGACAAACAATCGACACCATCGGCCTCCCAGACTGGCAAATCGGTCATTGCAATGTTGGTCGATTGATCTGCTAGGATTACCTCAACTTGGTCTCCTTGCCACTGTATTAGACTTTGGTGCATCGTCGAGGGCACGCAATAGTTTGCGTGAATCCAATCCCTACCAAAGAGTAGACTATATGATCCTTTTCCATTGATGACAAAAAATGTGGTAGGCAATGTCTTGTTCCCCACTGTTAATTCCACGTTTAACACGCCTTTCGTCTCCGATGGATTCCCACCGAAGTCTTTTAACACCATATTCGTCTTGATCAAATCTTCAGCGGTTTTCCCTAGCTTCGGATATGTAGCATACGACATTAGATTAACAGCTGCCCCCCCCCCCCCCCATCGACTAGCATCTTCGTGATCGGCTTCCCATTCACATAACCCTTGATATATAATGGCTTCAAATGCCGATGCTTCGATTCTTCAGGCTTATCAAATATAGCCCGATCGGGTTGCAGTGTTAACTGAGCAAAAACTTCTTCAATGTCTTCCTCATCAGATGAAAGTGCTTTATATTCCCGAGGCAAAAAGAAAACCATGTTTACCGGAGCCGATGGATCAACCTCATCGTCACTTTTCTTCACGCGCCATACCCGCTTAGTCCTCTTGTGACGATGATCGGCTTCCTTGTGATCTCGCTGTTGTTCTTCTTGTTGCTCTCGGTGCCGTAGCCGCTGTGCCCTTCTTTTCTGATTCTTTGTAAATATTCCACTAGGACACCACTGAGGATTTTGGATTTGTTGTTCTTCATGTAATCCCTCCATCGTTTTCTTCAAAAAACTCTTCATGGATCGGCCCTAATCGGCTATGTACCGATGCTCTTCTTTCAAGTGGCCGATCTCGCGAAAATCCTTCATGCTCAAAAACCCGAGATCTCGTAACATCGCATTCAAGACAATCTCTGATCGACGGCAATCTTATCCCTCGTTCCCAGCAAAATTGAAAGAACGGGCAATCCCAATGTGGATTATATCTCTCCTCATATGACGAAGCTTGCTGTTCCTCTTTGCGCCTTGAATATTTATCTACTAGCTGCGATGAAGTAATCCTAGATCTTCTAAATTCCCGATATCTTCCTTCATCGGTTTGATTCATCGATGATCCCGCATAAACCATATTCACGGGGAATGGATGTCCATCGATCTTCATCGGCTTTTTGTCCTCAAACTTGATCCTTCCCTGTTCGACAGCCGATTGAATTTGTTGCTAAAAAACTTTGCACTCATTGGTGTGGTGCGATATCGTGTTGTGCCACTTGCAATATCTCTTCCTCTTCAATTCTTCGGCTGATGGAATTACATGATTTGGTGGAAGTTGTATCTGTTTCTCCTGTAGTAACAGATCGAAGATTTTATCGGCCTTATTGATGTCAAAGTCGTGTCGTTCCTCCTTGCCGATATCCTTCACCCACGAGCATGATACCGATTTCTTATTTCTAGCCTATTCCGCCAATCCAACTTCAACATCAGATCTGTCATCATCTGAGTCCGATGAATAAGCTTGCACCTGAGCAACCCTCCTCTGAAACTTCTCCTTTTTCGCTTCTTGAAACCAGCTTTCATGAGCCGATACCTTCTGTACCAGGTGCGCCAGACTTTCGAACTCCTGTGATGAAAACCTCTCTTTAATTGGAGCCAAGAGGCCCTGGAAAGCCAACTCGGCTAGATGTCCGTCGCTTAGATTCAAACTATAACATCGATTTCTAACGTCCCAAAAATGCTGAACGTATTCTGGTACTGTTTCGTCTGGCCTTTGTCTAACCGATGTTAAGTCTGTTAGCCTCATCTCGTGAATCCCAGTAAAAAAGTATTTGCGAAATTGTTTTTCCAGATCGGCCCATCCTCGGACTGAATTTGGTGGTAAAGAAGAGAACCATGTAAAGGCCGATCCGGACAATGACAAGGGGAAAAAATCTAACCCTTAGAGCCTCCTCAGCCGATGCCTCTCCACACTGTGCCAAGAATCGGCTAATATGCTCAACCGTAGATATGCTGTCTTGCCCTTAGAACTTAGAAAAATCTGGGACTCTGTATCGGTGTGGCAATGGAACTCTGTCAAACCACTCGGGATATGGATGCCGATACATAAATGTTTGTTGTTTTGGTTTTATTCCAAATTGTTCCCTTACTATCTCTGCGACCCTTGTCGATAAATCCTCCTCCCTTGGGTTTTCCTGTTGATACTGTATAGGTGGAGTTGGTAACCGATTCTACCTAGGATATTCTCTCTGATAATTACCTGAATCAGCAATACCTCCTGGATAATTTTGTTGATATCCTCCATAATAAGCCGTTTGATGGTATCCCACAGGAATATCTTGCTACCCCCCAGCCTGGTTCTGCGAAAACAAGTTTTCCGGTATGTCTTTTCTGATGCCAAAAGTGACTTGATTTGGCTCCATCTTTGGTGGGAGGTAAACAGGACCTCGACTAGGCTCTTGAGCAATCGATCCATCCACTGTCTTCTTGATAAGGTTATGTAGCGTGTTCACCAATATTCCCGATTGATTGATAAGCGCGTGATGCACTGCTTCATTTACCATCTCTTGTAAGGGTTTTGGTGGATTTTCAGGTGATGCACGGCTCGATTCACCAACTAGAACTGGTTTTGGGAATTGAGATTTTTGAATCAGCCCTTGTCGCGTCATGCCAAAAGATTCCAAACAGAGCTTCTGAAAATTGGCCATATTTTGCTCAACTTGCTGTCTCTACTCGTCTGTTAGGTCTTCCATGCCGACTGGAATCATGTTGTCTATTCTGATCTCTTTTCCGGCCATGTCGAAATTCCGGGTCCCACCGGGCGTGCCAAAAACGTGTTGACACCAAAAATCACCGGCAGCGTTGGGAACGAGCCGATGATATGGTTCGATGCACTAGACACGCGAAGGCCTGGGAGATTTGCTTAACTCCAGTGAAGGTCCTAAATTTTGAGGTTCGTAGGTGTGCCAGTCAATTTGACCCTGCAATTCACAAGGAGATAGAAAATATTAGACCAGTGAGCCAATCGGCTGGAAGCCGATTTGGACTCGTTTCATCGGCTGATAGCCGATATGGACTATAGCACTTATACATCAACTAGAAGCCGATGATGGCATAAAAAGATAACTGCAATTGATAATAATATAATGAAATAATAAACTATCCGACTGCTAATATAACGTGTATCAACTGGAATGCCGATGACGATGTAGTGTGCCGAAAACGTGTTGAACAATGCAATCGCTTTAATTAATAAAAGATAACTTATCGGCTAAGCACTCCGATAAAACATTACATAAACATCCATCGGCTTAACAAAGATAAATCTATTATTATCAATCTAGTAGGTCAAACTAAACTGATGCAGCATAGATTAATAATGATAAAAGAACCTCAATGAGCCGATAGATCTAATGCAATTGTGATGTAAAATATGGTAACTTATTGGCTATACATCCCGATAAGACACTTGCATGAAATCTATCGACCTAGCAGGAATAATTTATGGCTGGCAGTTTAGTAGGTCAGACCTAACCGATGCAGCACAAACTGACGATAAATTATTCCCAGTAAGCCGATAAATTTATGCACACGTGATGTGATATATCTACTCGGACTATGAGATTAAACCTAACTGATGCAGCCGTAGACAGAATAGATACACCGTGGTAAGCCGACTACCGTGAACCGACTAGAATATCGGACCTAACCGAGGAAGTCCTAGCCGATACGGTAGCCGGGGTAACGAGACTTACCCTCTCACAGGAGGTCGAACTTAACCGATGTAGCCCAGCTCGAGAAGCAAGAACCCGTCAAAAAGGGTGGCGATGCGCCGAAGTTGTATTGATCTGTGTGATGATTTACAAGGTCCCCAGGCATACGTATTTATACCCCGAGTTGATACAGTCCTGATCGGATACAAAACAGGAGTTTCCTAGCTATAAAAGGAAAATTACCAAGCCCTGATCGGACACGAGATCAAGTTTCCTAAAAATTATTATCTCTACCTAATTTACAGATAAGATATTAACTGCCTTCCCATGGTCTTCACGATCCTTTCCCAAACTCGGCTTCCTCTGGATTAATCCCCGCTAATTGACTGTGATTTCTCCCTTAACCGAATCTGATCAAGAACCGTACCAAATTTTGGCGTTAACAATAGTTTACACTCTGGCGACCCGTGCAGCCGGAGGTGACCACAAAACCATGGCTAACTACCTCCCGGTCACCCTAGCCAACTCAGTGAGGGCATGGCTGGACTCCCCAAGCAGTCAATTGGCTCTTGGGGAGAACTCCGAGAACGCTTCATTGCAAATTTCCAAGGAACATATGAGAGACCCTCTTCCGAGCACAACTTATATCAATACCATCAAAGGAAGAATGAGTTTTTGCGCGATTTCATCAAGAGGTTTTTTGAGAAGAGGAACTCGATCCCAAAGATCAAGGACAAGGTCATCATCGCCGCCTTCCGCAAGGGAGTTAAGGACACCCCGTTCATCGCCAAGTTCACCTAGAAGCCTCTGGCTTCTGTCAAAGCTCTATTTGATATGGCCAACAAATACGCCGATTCAGCCAATGTGGTTGCTGAGGCCCTAGACGACAAGGAGGAGCCCTAACAGAAGGACAAGAAAGGCACAGATGACGTAGCACAGACCAAGTCCGGCAACCGCAAGCGCAAGTCAGACAACGTCGTAGTAGCTGTGGAGCACAGTCAGCCGCGATCCTCAAGGACGGACGACTACCAGAAAGTCATGAACGGGCCATGCCCTTTTCACCCAAAAGGGAAACACGCGGCTAAAAATTGCTTCATGCTAAAGAAGTTCACTTCCGAGCAAACATCAACATCTGGCGACAACAAGAACAAGGACAAGCCAAACTCGGGCACAGCTGGTGACTATCAAGATCCCTAGGCTGAGCTCAACCACATCTTCGGAGGGCCGTCTGCCTACGAGTCCAAGAGAAAACATAAGCTAACAGCCTGGGAAGTCAACTCGGTCTCAATAGATACCCCCAATACATGCGCTGGTCAAAGACAGCAATCTCATTTGACCGCACAGATCACCTTGACTGATTCACGCATCTAGGGCGTTATCCACTCGTCCTGGATCTAGTCATCAGAAGTATCAAGTTGAAGAAGGTTCTTATCGACGGAGGAAGCGCTCTCAACATATTGTTCACCAAGACGCTCGATGAGATGAAAATTCCTCGATCCGAGTTGCAGCCGAGTACAGCGCCCTTCCACGGGTTAATCCCTGGTGTTGATGTTTTATATTAGCAATAATAATATGGGGCTACTCGTGAGACCTAAACTTGATGGATTGCAAAGGAACACGAAACGATTTATCCTGGTTCAGGCCCTCGAGGTGAGGTAATACCCTACTTCCTGTTGCTGTGTATTGCCTTTGAGGTTTCTCTGGTGAGATTGTCATATGCCCCAGGGGGCTCCCTACCCCTCCTTATATACTAGAGAGATGAGGGTTACAGGGTAGGAAACCCAGTCGGATACAACCAAGGGCTTTCCTTATTAGTACATAGAGAGTCCGGCTAGGATTATATCCCTTTCCTTGTCATGCAAGGTAATATGAAGCTGAGTCCTACTCTATCTCCAATTGCAGGTGCCGGCCCACCCTCTATCTGAGCGGCCGTAATTGCCTTCCTTGAGGTACCCGGGGCCCATGGCCTCCATAGTAGCCCCTGAGACCTTCATAGTTGAGTCACAGCTGATGCCGAGTGCTCATCCTCTATGGTGAAGGCTTCCCGAGTGCTTTGCTCCCGAGTACTCGTCGTACAAGGTAATGTATGACAAGTCCTATTGTATCCCTAATTACAAGGTTAGGCCCATCCTCTGTCCGAGTGGCCCATATGCTTCTCATGAGGTACCTAGGGCTCATGGCCTCCACAGCAGCCCCTGAGACCTTCATAGTTGAGCCATAGCCGATGCCGAGTGCTCATCCTCCACGGTGAAGAGATTCCTGAGTTCTTTGCTCCCAAGTACTTATTATCTGAGTGCTTCTTCTCCCAAGTCCTGCTTCATGTCAGCTGGCAACGAGGCTATGAAGGGCTTCATGGAAGAATATGAATAGTGTGCACCGAATAGGCGCACCTATTAGGTGTAGCCCCCAAATTTGTGCTTAATTGTGAAGTAATTAAACATAAAATCAAAGATCTTGAACCTTTTAGCCTTTCCCGAGTAGTATACTACCCAGAAATTAGACTCTTCAGCATCATATCAGCTATAAGTATTTTTTTCTCATGGCAATTTTGGCTAAGCATGTAAGCCGAGTATCACTATGGAGTAAATTCAATGTGTAATGAGGTGTACTTGAGAGATACTTGCATCCCCAATTTTAATGGAGACCAGTTATTGATCCTTATAAGGATATATCCTCAATACATTAAAATAATCAATATAACCGAATGTATACACCCGACTGTAAGCTTAGCATGAAGCGTATCTGATTATTTAATCGGTTCTTGTAAAATAGCACCTGCTTCACGATTTTAACATGACCAGCGGGCGACCCAATAGGGCATGCTATTTAAAAACTCATATCTTTAGCCTACTACCGAATAAGCCGGCCCAAACCGACTTACCCAGCACAGCCGTGTAAAAATCTTTGGTCATCGCTCATATTGCCCATTGCTCTGGGTATACCACCAAGGCGTAGCAGATTTTGATGCCGAAATCATTGCAAAAATCTTTGAATATGCCACACATGAAGTGAGTGTGTTGCCCATAATGATGTGATTAAAGACTCTAGATCTATAGATTATACTCAGTATGCGTTGCGCATATGATAGTCTGTAACTCCTGTGCCGGTAGATGAGTTTGCCGAATGAAAAATCGACATCCCTTGTATGACAGGACGAGTGTTTCAACGTCGGTAACCGCAATCGGCCAAAGGAACCCTTATCTGCAAGCCTTTCCGACTTATGTTCTGGATGCAGCATGGTTGCCACAGATGCCCGAGTGGATAGATTGCAGGATCTACTTGCCCTCCTTAGGTGTGACGCAGTGCATGAGAACTCCGGATGCGCTTTGATGATATAGGTCTTCTCCGACTATGATAAAGGTTTTGCTCCATCGCTTGATTTACTCAGCTTCGTTGCGATCTTTAGGAAGTTCGTCAATCGAATGATTGGGGTCTTCCAGTCTTGAAAAATAATGAGCACCCCGTAGGTTCTGGGTTTGGTGGAACCTCCAATTGTACGGGTTCTGGCTTCTTCTTGACTGAGAGCTCCTATAGTGGTTTCCTTCCTTGTTTTGGCCAAATAGGTACCGGAATCCTACGCTAGCATAGGATTCGGCTGGCGACCCTCTTTGGGGCATACCCAACCTGGCAAAATTATAGCCGAATAAGGTACCCAAACCTCACATTAGCATATGATTTAGTTAGCGACCCTCATGGGGCTTACCCTACCCAACTGAGTTGTGGCCAAATAAGGTGCCCGAACCTCGCATTAGCATAGAATTCGGCTGGCGACCCTCATGGGGCGTACCTTACCCAACAGTGTGGTACCCAAGCCCCGACTGGTGCCAGAGGTCGGTTATTAGCCTCCATGGGGCGTACCAACGTAAAGGTGACATCCATGTCCCGACTGGCGCAAGTACTCGGTCAGTAGCCCTCATGGAGCATTCCGAGTTATTCTTGAAGCGTCACACTCCAAGTGTATGATGGCAGACTGGTCCAGCCCCCGAGTGTAGGAGATAGGCTCGTAGCCACGAGTTCCTGTTACGCGTATCCGGAACTAGGCCCTGCATTATAAACATATCGGATGAGTAGCATCTGATGTATAAAACAATCACCCGAAGAAAATCTAAATATTTTACAATGTATGTAAATATGTGTTTCTTCTCTTATTGATATTAATTTCCCCGAGTAGCTGACCCCTTACGTTTAAACACTTTGCCCGACTAGTCATAGCCCCCGAGCGTTGGGAGTCGGCTCATGGCTCTTTCCTAGACACGCATTTTGGGTGACTTGAGTTCGCCTTTCATGGAGCAAAGCTTCACGGATTGGAATTTATGCTACTCGAGTACTTTTGTAATCATTAAGAGCAAAAATAGAAAATGCGCAATATGTACACATATTAGATGTAAGCGGCTGTGGCATTGGCGAGGCCAAGTGAGGAATTGATGATCTCATCCCCCTAGATCCAATCCCGACTGGCGCTAAGCCATATCCAAGTCAAACCATAGGGAAGTGAGTTGCCTCCTGGCCCATTTAGATGAGTGTCACGCCTAGAAATTCACCAGAATTTTCAAAGCTAATTTGTGCAATAAATCCTCGTTCAGGAATCAGCCGAGGTACACAAATCGATAATTTGATAAACGTAACCAAAACGTAATAACAATAAATACTTACAACAAAGGCACTTAGTCCTCACACAGAAGAAAACAGCAGTGGAACGGCAACTAGTGTAGCTTCAGCTCCAAACCACAGGCAGCTCAACTGGGGTATAAGCCAAACGCCAAACTTCTCCTCGCAAAGCTTCACTCTGATGATTGCAGTATTGCAAGACTAAGTACCACCCACCGTACTCAACAAGCCACACTAAGAAATGCAATGTAATGCAACAGGAATCCAAAGGAAAGGCATAGTATGGCTTATTTGCATAAAACAACATTTAAAATATTTGCATTTAAAAACAATGAAAAATAGTATAGTTTAATTATTATCAACATTTAACCAATCTCTGAACAGCGATCCAACGCAGTTCAGGCCCAAAACCATAACCCTCCAAAGTGGAGCTATCAAGTTTCATCATTTATCACCATTATTGAATAGTGTGAGACTAATCACAGAAAACATTGCTAGGCCCGCCCATTGACCGCGGGCATGGCTATTCGAGTAGTTTTACTCTGGCCAGAGATGTTCCAACTTACCCACAAGACATAACTCCATAACACATCACTGTGCACCTTAATACCACCACGGTATCTTGGAAAGGAAATGTGACAGGACCCTTCATGTACCCCGCACAACAAGAGAGCCACCCATTGGACCACCAGTCTCCGGTAGGGTTGATCAGGTTCCTCGACAAGGAGACGGCCCAACACACAAGACATGGACTTATTGACGTAGCCATGGTGGTCTTATTGACACCGCCACAATACACCATGGGGCCTCCAGTTGAACAAACTACACTTTGGTTCCCGCCATTACCCATTCTGGCTCATGGTTAGCACGGGTATTGCTTCGCAACAAGTAGTCCGTGAACCGGTCCTTAGATGTCATGAGCACCGCTAGCAACATTCACAATCCTGGCGCCCACAACCCACCATTCAGTCAAGTTTTAGTTGGCACAGTCAATTAACCAGCCACAACCACTATCGTGAAACTATTGCCATTAATCATTAATTAATCAAAAGTGAATCGTAGTTTCCCTACATAAAATAACGCTATAATTTCTAGGCATGGCTAAGCAAATCCTAAATAATCTAGCCAGATAAATAATTAAACATCCAGCTAGTCAACATTAATCACCCAGTGTATCAAGGTATAGACATCAACATCAAAATGGCCATAATTATCAATGGATATTGGATAATAAATAAATACCCATATAATGTCATTCCAAAACATTTCATGCAATAACTTTAAAATAAAATAGATTTCACAAATGGGATCAACATGCTCAAGGAGATTGTCGTGTGACTTGCCTTGCAACCGAAAACGTCTTCGCTTGATCTCCCGACCTCTTCCGCAGACTCCACGATCTTCCGAAACGGCGATTATACGCGACTACACGCAAAACAAGGAAAAATCCTAAGAAACTTCAAATAAACAGTACATAAAAAGTTAATAAACATGTAGATTATGAATTTAGATGAATTTAGGAGGAAGAACGGGTCAGATCAGAATTCAAACGGAAAAGATATGGCCTCCGGAGGATTGAATTCGGAGAAATCCGAAAAGAATTGGAAAAGGAATATTCTCGGGAATATTCCCTTGAAATTAAATTAAAAGGATTATTTTTGCACTGGAAAAGATAGTGGGGCCACTATCATAGACATGGCTTCACAGACTAGGTTCATAGATCTGAGGAGTAGCGGGAGTGGTGGACCACGGGTGGAGTGGATGCCATGTGGATATGAATGTTGAGGTGGCTGCCGAGAGGAAAGCCACGTGGCGTTGGCCGACTTCTAGGGCTGACGCAGCAAGGTTGGATCTAGGGTTTGGAGTCATGGTGATCGGAGGGCTCTGGATCGATCAAAAACGATGAACGGCTAAGACTCCATCGGTGTTTACGAGGATCGAATGGCCCGGATTTTATTCAAAAGATTGGATGGCTGTGATTGGTTCGAGAACTGCTCACTGGGTTTCACCGCTATTCACTGAAAAGGGGAAACACCGGGAAAGGAGCTGTCGAGCTCTATATTGCACCCATGGCGCATCACCGGCACTCAGGACAGAGAAGGGAGGTGAGGTCCAGTGGCTGAGCAGCGACGCGGGGCAGTGCGACTGAGCGACAATCGATGAATGCGGCACCAGGGAACGCGACGGCGGCGCAGGACCGACGAGATGGCGACGATGAGGAGGAAGACTAGGTGGTGCAGCACAGGAGGATGGTGACGTGCCAAGGATGACGACCTCGGGGTGGCGCATCGGCCTCGGGTCGACGAACGATGACAAGCAGCAGAAGAGGAGAGAAGGCGCCGACAGGTGAGGCTCCCCGGTGGCAGACGTAGAGGATGTCGACGACAGCGATGACCGAGCGATCGCACTGAATGAGATGACAGTAGCTTGCAGCGGCAGCGTGGCTGCTATAGAGGAGTGGCTCGGATGGCTGGGCGGCACGAGGCGGGCGTACGGGAGCAGGTGGCCAGGGCAAAGGTGGAGCGGCCAGGGCACTGGGATGGGGTGCTCACCAGACGACGACAGCCTTCGGTGGCGGTGGTGCACGGATGCAAGGCGACGACAACTTGGGCTTGGCGTCGTGGCATGCTGTAGCAGAGGAGGTGGCGGCTAGGGTGTGGTGGCAGCAGAGGCGGCGGTGTAGGGAGCTAGCGGCGGCGGCACAGGGTGCAGAGCGGGCGGGCTAGGGCGCGGGCAAGGCGGCGGTGCGGGGGTATATATAGGGTGTAACAGCCCACTTTTGTTCATTGGTGCATAAAACCATTTTTCATCTGCATGCACTACATGTCATCTTTCATACATGAAAAATCCCAGCCAAACGGATTAAAGTTTGTACGATCTATATAAACTGTTCCCACCGCCCTATCTGACCCTTAATTTTCAATCCTCACCAAAAATTCTAGAAAATTCCTAAAAATTCCATACCTTACTACCAGCCTTCCCTCCAAGTTTCATTTAGTTTGAAGCAAGTTGGCCCATCTAACCATCTAGTCTAATCCTCTGCTAAAATTGAAAAAAATCTGGGTACTGTTCACCCAAGAAGAGTTCTTTCCCTCTTCCTCTCGGTTTCTCCTGTTTTCTCGACTTGTTGACCCAATACTTCCACTTGGCAAGGTAGGTAACCCCATTGGACACACTTTTTATGTTGGGCCCCACCTCTAATTCGGACCCCACAGCCTAGCCAAGCCCAGGCCAACCCAGGTAGTCCCTGTTCTCCATCGCCCAAGCGAGATCACGCGAGGATCTCTCTCCACCCGTGTGGCTCGACCATGTGGCTACCTCTGCACACCCCAGACCACGTGAGAGGGAGAGGCAGAGCCGCCTTGGGACCTCGCGAGATGCCCCTGACAACCTCAACAACGCCCTGCCCCATCCCGTCTATCTGCTGCACGCTTGCCCACGCACACACCATCGCAAGACCGATGGAGTAGAGCAGCGCCCCCCCCCCCCTCCTCTCCTTCCCTGCCTTCCTTCTTAACCAAGCCTATGTCCTCCTGCCTCCCCAACTCGCCCTCTTTCTCACGCACCCAAGGACCCAGGGGATTGCCCCTTGGTTTGCCGGGAACGTGAGGTGCCGCCCACGGCGCCGGCGAGCACACGCCTTCCGTCTGGGAGCTCCGGTGAGTTTCCGCTTGTCCCAGCTGTGTCACCATGTGTTCCTACCCGACCTAACTCCATTTTTGCCCTCGGCATGCAGCAGGCACCACCACAGCCCCATCGTGTTTTGTGACGCCGACCAAGTGTCGCCGTGACCTTGCAGCCGCTAAACTCCGCCCTAGTGAGTTTAACGCTGTCCTAGTTGTATCACCATCTCCCCTTCACTCATTGAACTCATCGCAGCGCTTGTCTGCAGCCTCCATCACGAGCAACCCTGCTGCCAAGCCGACCACCACCTCATCGTTGCACCCCACCGCCCGCACTCTTCGGTGAGCTCCTGTTTCTGCATGTGCTTTCTTTTTATTGCTGGGAGGCCACTAGTGCTCCCCACGTCCTTGGCTTGGCCTGTCATGCCGTTGTTTTGCCATCCACCCAAGCGACACCACCATGGCCACATGTGTGGATGAGGCTCAATCGGAGCATGGCCGCATGGATTAGAACCCTACGACCTTGCATGCAGGACCCCTAGAGCTTCCCCGCGCCCGTGCATTCACTAGCCATGCACTAGAGCATGAGAGGACAAAGGTAGACAAGCCGTACTTTAGCTTGGCTTTTCACTAAACACCTTAGGTGCGCTTGTGTTTGAGTGAGCGACAGCCATCCCATCAGCCCCATGCAAGCCAGGTTGGTCCCACTAGCGTTAGAACGGGATAAAGCCGCAAGTAGAGCTGCTGCTATTGAATTCCCGATTTTTTCCAGTCGTCGTTAACGTACAAAGAAGGTTGCGCATACGAAGACATCGTTTTTGGACCGAGGCGTTCGCCGCTACTGAAGCCTTCCCATAGATTCCACTTGTGCATCCAGTGACCCCTAGGCCCTAGAAACCCTCCACGCCTCCAAACGCCTTAGATTAATACTTCACGCCCGATGGATTTCACGTGTTAGGCCGTTTTCGTGTTGTGTGAGCGTGTGCGATTAACATCCTAGCGAGTTGGAGTATATCCACTTCTAGGAGCTTCCTTAGGTTCACAGTAGCACATATGTAGGTTTCGTACCATATAAATGCCCCTAGAACCAAAAACGTCCCAAATAGACCACCCGTTAAGTCGGTAGAATGTTTTCAGCCGTTTCAGCAGTTCGGTCAAGCGAGAATGCTGTTTCTCATTTATTTTCGATTTTTGGACAGAGCAGACTTCGTTTAGCTGTTTCTCCCTCATACGAACTCGGATTCAAGCGATTCTTTTTCCTAAATTCATCTAAAATCATGCACTTCCATATTCTACAAAAATATTTGTACTTCCTGTACTGTTAAATTTTGCCATTGTTTTCATTGCATTCATTTGGTATTCTCGTAGAGCACGACGTTGCTGACCCAATTGAGGAGGACCAGAAGAGTACCAGGAAGTCCAGGAGCAAGGCAAGCACCCCCTTGATCAATTGCTCCTATATTTCAAACTTACAAACTATATTGATTGCAAACTATTATGCATGCGATGTTTTACTCAGAAATGTGTGGGATTCTTGGGTAGTTAATCTCTTGTTGCATATGCCTTGTCCTTGTTACTTGAGTATCATGAATTCCTTGTCACCTATGTTGCCACTGAAA
This sequence comes from Oryza meyeriana var. granulata, assembly GCA_003991445.1. Taxonomy (NCBI): domain Eukaryota; kingdom Viridiplantae; phylum Streptophyta; class Magnoliopsida; order Poales; family Poaceae; genus Oryza; species Oryza meyeriana. The sequence continues at coordinate 20,814 of RYFJ01003558.1, read as the reverse complement.
ATCTGGGTTCATGTGGTTGGGAGGATGTCAATAGGTATGCTTAGTTTGCTAATTAATCAATGCTGCTTGTTACTTGATTTTGGGATGTTGGGGAAATGAAGCATTTGCAAAATTATGGAAATGAACAGTGGGTAATTCCCCTGTGCTCTTGGTGGAAAACAAAAACTGAAAACATGCTTTTGACTTGGGCGAGTGGATGTAGTGTTTGGTGCCTTGTTTGTGGTACCGATTAGGTGGTTGTCTCGCCCGGGTCGCTAAGGACCAATTCTATGGTGTAGCTAGAACCAAGAAACATAGTACAAACCACATGTGGCTCTTATGGGGAGTCCCTGGCTCAGTATAATGTTGATACCTAGCAATAGACCCGCCGGTGGTAGTTGTAGGTCATTATTGTTGACATTGGGTTAGTGTGAGTTATGGTTATTGTCCATGACCCGAAGGTACCTTGATTATTGTTCAAGGGTGACCAGCACATCATGTGAGCCTTGGGGTTTTGGGAGGCCTACCAACTCCCTAGGGATAGATCATAAGCGCGGGATATTGCTAGGTCAACGGTAGAAAGGCTTTGTCATTGATGGTGTAAGCCTCCTGTGTGGTAGCTCATATTGTCCTTGTCATGTGGGTAGAGTTGTACACACTCTCGAGAGTTAAAACTATTCGAATAGCCATGTCCTCGGTTATGGATGACTTGGGAAATTCTCCACCGTAGTAGATGTAAATTTTTGGGAACTGTTTTAGGGAAAATCATGGTGCAAATGGGGAGTTCGCTAGGCTGGTTGTGGCAGTGTGTTGCCACAGTTGGCTGGCATGGGCAGGGAGCCTAGATGGTTGGAAACACTTGGGGTCGATGCTTACATACTTGATTTACTGTGCTGGCTTGATCTATGAAAATTTCGTTGCAAAACCATAATGTTTTCGCTATGTATATTATGACTTATGCAAAGTGCAGAACCTGAACCATTCCTTGTTTATCTTCGCATATTATGAAATACCATTGCAAATACTAAAAGTCTTGCAGAGTACGTATTGTACTCACACACGCTTGTGTGACTTCTTTTTTTTAGAGATGATTGAGGGGGACCCGAATAATCGGGTACTTCTATGCAGCGGATTTTGGAGACGACGACGACGGTGCTTACTAGGGCTTACCGGTCGGTTGCCTATGGGCGGGCAGAGGCACACTTGCTGGTTTTTGGTACCTATATTATCTTGTTTCCGCTATTGAACTCTTTGTTATTTTGTTGTTCTGTTTGTCTGGTCGGCCTCTATGTAATCGCTAAGTCTAGACTCTTGTACGACTTATGTTTGGACTGCTGTGAGCTGAACCTGTGATGTATGGATTATGATGTCGATGTTGAATGTGTGTGCTAGCAATTGATCGTGGGACTAGCATGGTACACACATAGGGTTGGGGTCAAACCTGGGTCCAACATAGGGGGAGACCTAGGGCGCAGGGGCGGTGGCGCTGGAGTCCGGCCTCGACACGGGACGCGCGGTGACCTCAACGGCAAACACGGAGCTCGACTCGGGAATGGGCTTTGGCGGCAGGGCACGGGGTGGGCCGATGAAGAGCGGCGGCAGGCTGGCTGGAGGCCGAGGAGACTCGGCCCAGGGTAGCTCAGCGCTGGCCCTAGATGCAGGCCGGGAGGACGACAGAGAGAGACAGAGGAGGGAGATGAGAGGAGACAGGAGGCCGGAAGCAAGAAGATGAATAGGAAAGAGAAGGGAAAAATAAAGGAGAAAAGAAAAGATGGGAAAAAAAGGAAAAAGGAGGGGGTTTTCTGGAAAAACTCAAAATTAGCAAAATTGGAAGCTAGTAATTCGAGCAATATTTTTGAATTGAAAATTGTAGAATTATTCAGAATTTTTAGGATATTCTGATATTTGGATTATATACACATATTTTATGTATGTGTGTGTGTGTGTGTGTGTATATATATATATATATATTCAGGATTCGGAAAAAAGGAATGGGCACATTCAGGGTTTCAAGGGAATATTTCTGGAGCATCAGTAACTGTGAAAATGCTCGGAATTTTGGAATATTGGAATTTAGGGAAACATTCGGAATATTTGAATATTTCTAGTATTTTGATATTGTTTTCGGGAATGGAAATCTCAGGAATATTTTATGGGATACAGGAATTAGTAAAACTCCAAAGTATTTGAGGATTTGGATTTATGTGGAGACCAAGGACATTTAAATAGAAAGGAAATATGGATATTTAATAAAAGAATTGAATATATTCGAGTTTGTCAGAGTTGGAACTTCAGGAAATTTTTCCGAAGTCGAGCTTTTCAGAGAATTAGGGATTCAAGGACAACAACCCAAGTCCGGCAAAATGGATAAGATGAAAGGGGTCTGGGCAAAGAACGACCCAAGATTGGGGAAAAGAATTTATTTAAATAATTTTTGTACTGATCTTTGTAATATTAAAATTAACTCTGGAGCTCCAAAAAATCTGAGAAAATTTCAGAGAGTGTAATTACACACAAATAATTTATTAAAAATAATTTCAACCATGACTTATTGAAGAAATTTTTATTTCCCATTTTACTTTACTTAACTGATTTGCTTTACAATTTAATATAAATTCTAGAAAATCAATTATTAATTAATTATTTAATTCCTGAAAAATCAGGCTGTGACAATGAGAATATCATATAAAGGAGGAAATATGTATCAGAAAATGACGTAGTTGTTCGGTATTGCACAAGTTGGAAGTGGGGATGCCATCTTTGCATTTGAGCTTGTGAGCCCCCCAAACATGTCACTTGTCGTTCTGATAATCTTCGCTTCTAGGAGGTTGAAGACGGTTGCGATCAACTGCCACAATGAGGTCGTTCGACTTGCATTTGCGCTTCCTAGCCTTAGCTGGGGCCACATTGTCGGTGTCCTTCTGCTCCTTCTGTTGGGGCTCCTTCTTGTCGTCTAAAGCTTCCGTGACAGCGTCGGCCGAGTCAGCATACTTGTTTGCCATGTTGAATAGAGCCTTGACAGAACTCGGTGGCTTTCGAGTAAACTTAGCGATGAACCACGGAAGGTGGCGATGACAACCTTGTCCTTGATCTTGGGTATCAAGTTTCTCTTCTCGGAAAACCGCTTGATGAAGTCGCGGAGGGACTCGTTCTTCCTCTGGTGGCACTGGTAAAGATCATACTCGGAAGATGGTCTCTCGTAGGTTCCTTGGAAATTTGCCACGAATCGTTCACAGAGTTCTCCCCAGGAGCCGATTGACCGCCTGGGAAGTCCTATTAGCCATGTCCTCGCTGAGTCAGCCAAGGTGACTGGGAGGTAGTTAGCCATGGCCTTGTGATCGCCTTTGGCCACACGGATTACCAAGGTGTAAACTGAGCCAAAATTCCTGGTTGGTCTTCCCATCGTACTTCTCTATTTCAGTTGGCTTGAAGCCAGATGGCCAGTCGACTTGTTGTAGTTCGTGGATGAACGCCGGTACTCCTTCATCTCGGTGAGGGCTCCGACTCCAACTACGGCGATGAAATCGCTCGTGGTGGAGGCCGAAGCGCTCACACTCATCTTCTAGTCGGCGGCGTTCATTCACCTCATGTTCTCGGCGTCGAGCGTTAATATCATGGTGGAGATCCCGCTGTAGTCATCCTCGAGCATCTTGGATATCACGGCGGTCGTCACAATGATGACGCTGTCGATAGTTACTCAGATTGCCGAGTGACGTATGTCGTGACTCCGAGTGACACATGTCGTGACTCTGAGTGACACTGGCCAGAGCCAGCTACTCGGCGCCATGTTTGAAGCTATCTTGTTTGATGGTATGAAAGTGTCTCCAGATTATTGTCGCTACTAGCATGCTACAGTGGTGATCATTGCCTTGATCCTTGCAATGGTCGAGGTGGCCTGGTGGTCAGGCCCAAACTATAAGGTGTCCAACAATGTGGCAGCGACCACAACGTTCTGTTGTGGGGTCACGAAGACATCATGGTCGCTAACTCGGGTTTGGAGGATATCTTGTTGAGCAGTCTGCCCGCATTGCGCAGATTGTCATTGCGAGCATCGCGCTCGGCCTACAAGCGTCTTGTGTCTTCCTCCTGTTGTTCACGTAGTCGATGTGCCTCCTGAGTAGGAGTTGAGCCCTTGGACGCCATGAAGACTTCTCGTGGTGGAGAAAAGCTTGCCGAGCTGCTGTCTGACTATGAGTCGGAGTCGGAGTAGTTTAGGGGTGTGATGACGACCCCAACCACCCTGGACCCAATCTCAAGCAGCTCTGGGCCGTATCTGAGTTGAATTCTAGAGAATTGAGTCTACCACATCAGATTGGAATTGAAGATTGTTGCGACATTGTCGAGTCCGAGTGGGAAATTGACGATCTCGTCTCCCCTTGACCCGATCTCGATTGGCTCGGAGACAAATCCGAGTCGAATATCAGGAAAGAGAGTTGTCCCAGAACTCATAGATCTTGGATGTTGCCGAAGCAGGATGTCAAAAACTGCTGCGGCGTTGAAGACGCCAACTGGCGCTAAGTTGGCTTGGTCCCTGACTGATCGAGTTGAAACCGAGTCGGACAAGGTGAGATTGCCGAGATTATCGGCAATGAAGTCGAGGCTCCCAAAGGTGATTGTTTGCCCAGGGAAGAACTTGACACCATCAACTCCGGTGATTGGATCCATCAGGCTTGTTGAAGATGATCTCACCAATGCCCTTACCTGGCGCGCCAACTGTCGATGTTTTATATCGGCAATAATAATATGGGGCTACTCGTGAGACCTAAACTTGATGGATTGCAAAGGAACACAAAATAATTTATCCTGGTTTAGGGCCTTGAGGTGAGGTAATATCCTACTTCCAGCTGTTGTGTATTGCCTTTGAGGTTTCTATGGTGAGATTGTGATATGTCTCCTACCCCAGGGGCTCCCTACCCCTCCTTATATACTGGAGGGATGAGGGTTATAGGGTAGGAAACCCAGTCGAATACGACCAAGGGCTTTCCTTATTAGTACATAGAGAGTCCGGCTAGGATTATATCCCTTTCCTTGCACTGTAGTCCATCCACTCGGGTATCTGTGGCAACCACGCTGCATCAAGGACGTTAGTCGAAAAGGCATACAGACAAGGTTTCTTCTGGCCGACTACGGTTACAGATGCTAAAGACATAGTTCGGACATGCGAGGGATGCTAGTTCTTCGCCCGACAAACACATCTTTTAGCTCAAGAATTACAGACAATACCAATCTCTTGGCCCTTTGCAGTCTGGGTGCTTGACATGGTCGGGCCGTTCAAGAAAGTGCTAGGAGGGTTCACACACTTGTTCGTTGTAGGGGACAAATTCACAAAGTGGATCGAGGTAAAACTCGTTGCTACCATAACAGCGGCAAGGGCAAAAGACTTCATCATGAGTATTATATACCGATTTGGAGTTCCCAACCGCATTATAACGGACAACGGCACTCAGTTCACCAGCGGCATTTTCCAAGATTTCTATGACGACTTCGGCATCAAGATCTGTTATGCTTCTGTGGTACACCCACGACGCAATGGGCAGGTTAAGCGTGCCAATGGCAAGGCCTTACAAGGTATCAAGACTAGGGTGTTCAATCGACTACAACCATATGCAGGGCGATGGGTGCAAGAGCTTCCATCTGTTCTCTAGTCTTTAAGAACCATGGTTAGTCGGGCAACAGGGCAATACCCTTTCTTCCTAGTTTATGGTGCTAAGGCTGTGTTACCAACCGAGTTAGAGTTTGGCTCACCACGAGTCCGGGCCCACTCAGATGCAAAATCAACTGAAGACCGACTGGTTGAACTAGATTAGTTGGAGGAAGCAAGGGACATCGCAACCATCCAATCGGCAAAGTATCTTCAAGGCCTGCATCGTTATCACAGTCGGAATGTTCGTGGCTGCGCCTTTTCGGTGGGAGATCTCATCTTGAGAAAAATTCAAACCACCAAAAACAGGTATAAATTATCTCCCTTTTGGGAGGGGCCGTTCATTATCGCTGAGGTGACACGTCCGGGAGCCTACTGACTGAAGACAGAAGACGGTGTCCTAATCAACAACTCATGGAACATAGAACAGCTATGTCCTTTCTATACCTGAGTTTTGTACTCGTTTTATACATATAAATAAAGTTGGTTACTCTAACTCACTACGTCGCTTGTTCCAATTGAGTAGTGAGTCGGGGGCTACAAGTTAATACATGCCTATTGTCGTTAATAAAGTCTGAGCCTGTTTTGTCTGAGTCATGAAGCTTTACAACAACTACGTCAAGTTTTCCCGAGTATAATCCCGAGAGGTCAACAATTTTTATTAAGTTAATCTCAATTCACTCAGCGTAAATTGTCTAGTTAGGTAAAGCTAACGATGGCTTGGAAGCGGCGAGTACTCAGCAATACTTAATGACAAACAGCAAAAATATTTACAATATTCACATATTGTTTTTGGAGAACACCAACTACATAAATGTTTTTGCCTACATCGACAGGTCCTTGGCTATAGCTTCTACAGTTGCCCTAACCTAGTTGATCAGTTCCAAGCCCTGCTCCGGAGTAGTCCCTTCGGCAAAGCCTTCACCAACAGCCTAATATCTACCTGGTGGAAGAGAGACTTGGTCATGGCCAAGGCCTGTGCAATCCCGACAGTGACGTGCTCATCCGAGTACTTCTTTAAGATCTTTGGAGCTTCCTCGAGGTGTTCTGCTACATGAGCAATCGAGCTAGAGCTAGATCCAGCCTGGTGCAGCTGCATGATGTCAAGCAAGGTCTTCGCGGAGTCAACAATGATCTGTAGCGATTCCTTTATGACCTTTATCTCCTCTGCAAAAGCGACGAATTGGATCTATGAGTTAGACTTGGAAGCTGTTTACACATAGACAAGAACATCAGCAAACCAAGACGCCTGACTGGGTTGAGCATGCAATCGGACGGGTGACTTACTGGCGTAGTCGGCGTCCACCTTTGCATTGGCCTTCTCGAGTTCCTTCAGCTCCTTTTTGAGGTGCTCGACCTCCTTGGTCTGGGCGCCAAGGTCTGACTCGAGAGCTGCAACACAAGACAATCAAGACTCAATAATGCAGAGAAGCTTGCCCAAGTTCACTCGAGAAAACAACAAGGAGACTTACTTCTTATTTTCTCAACTTGGGCCCAATTCGCGTCCCTGAGCTTGTCCACAGATCCCCTCAGCCACTCCTTCCTCTCCTTCCTGGATTTCTCTAGGTTTTCCTTGGCGGTCCAAAGCTGTTGGAGTTGAATGAGCTGAGAGGCAAGTTCAGTCAGGACTTTGCCCATCTTCTCTGACCGATCAACCACTTTCTGCTCAAGAAATACAGAAGTGAAGCAAAACAAACAACAAAGAAGTATAGTTTGGAGGTCATGGGCCCTGGGTACCTCATGACAAGCATATGGGCCACTCGAACAGAAGATGGGCCTAGCCTTGTAATTAGAGATATAATAGGACTCGGCAGACTTAGCCTTGTACGACAAGGAAGATACAGTCCTAGTCGGGCAAGTTATATCCCTAGAAGGAGATCCCTTGGTCATAATATGACTGGGACTCCTACCTTATAACCCTATCCCCTAGTATAAAAGGGGAGGTAGGGCGCCCCCTGAGGGCACGATACAGAGATTCATCAGAATCATACTTCCTCAAAGGAATACACCACAACTGGACGTAAGGTATTACCTCACATCGAGGGCCTGAACCAGTATAAACCTTTCATGTTCCTTTGCAGTCCACCGAGTTTCGATTCGATGAGCAGCCCTATATTCATATTGCCGGTGTAAAACATCGACAGTTCGCGCGCCAGGTAGGGGCTTCAGCGAGATCAACCTCAAGCTTGATGGATTCGACAACCAGAGTCGACAGCGGCGGATGCTCCCCTGGAGACACGATTACATTTGGAAGCCTCGACTTCGTCGCCGACCAGCTCGGCAACCTCACCTTGGCCGACTCAGACCAGACCCGATCGGTAGAGGAACTGGCCGACTCTACGCCAATCAGCCCACCAGACACCGCAGCAACCCTCGTCAATTTTCTGCAGCAATCTTCTACTTCCCTGGGTCTCAGGACAACTCTCTCCTTCGGCGTTCGGCTCAGACTCAGCCTTGAGTCGGCTCGGGCCAGGCTAGGAAGGGGAGAGATCATTAATCTCCCATGTAGACTCGGCGATGCCGCGGACATCTACAATCTACATCCCACGCGGCAGACCTGATCCTCTACGGTTCAGTTCAGACATGGCTTAGAGCCATTCCAGATTGGATCTAGGGAGGTCGGAGTCGTCATCACCCCGATGAACTACTTGGAGTCCGACTCAAAGTCGAACAATAGTTCGAACACCAGTTCGGACACCAATCTAGCGAGCTTCCTTCTGCCCCGAGAAATCTTCATGGCTTCAACCCCTCCACGGGAGGTGCGCCGAGTACAAGAGCAGCCAGAAGAGGAGGCATGACGACTGCGGCAACAGGAGGAGGCCGAACGCGAGGCTCGCAACAACGAGCTACGCAGGGCTGGGCGAACCGCTTAGCAACAAATCCTCTAGACTAGAGTCAGTGACCATGACGTCTTCATCATGCCACAACAAAACATCGTGGCCGCTGCAACCCTGCTGGACACACTCCAGTTCGGGCCTGATCACCAGGCCACCCTGACGATAGCAAGGATAAAAGCCATGATCACCACTGCTGCATGTCAGCAGTGCCAACAGTCGAGCAATACCCTCACACCGACCAGTCGGTCAGCTTCCCCAACGGCAGTCTCATCCGTCTCAAAGCGACGCCAAGCGGCCGGCTCTAGTCAGCTGCACACGGAGTCAGCCAAATGTCACTCGGCAACCCCAACAACAACCGACGCCGTCGAAGCGACCATAGGCACAATCAGGATCTCTGAGGCCAACTACGGCATGACCTTCGGCAGGACATCAACGCTCGGCGCCGCGAACGCGAGGAAGACGAGCAACGCCGACCAGAAGATGAGAACAAGCTCTTCGGCCTCCACCACGAGCGGTTTCACCGCCGTATTCAGAGTTGAAGCCCTCATGAAGATGAAGGAGTACTAGCCTTCACCCATGAGCTGCAACAAGTCAACTGGCTGTCAGGTTTCAAGCATACAGGCATCAAAAAATATGACGGCAAGACCAATCCCGAGTCTTGGCTCACGGTCTACACTTTGGCAATCCGAGCAGCCGGAGGAGATCACAAAGCCATGGCTAACTACCTCCCAGTCGCTCTAGCCGACTCAGCGAGGACATGGCTAACAGGACTTCCTAAGAGATCAATCAGCTCCTGGGGAGAACTCCAAGAACGCTTCATCACCAATTACCAAGGAACATACGAGAGGCCATCTTCCGAGTACGACCTATATCAGTTGCATCAAAGGAAGAACGAGTCTCTTCGTGACTTCATCAAGAGATTTTCTAAGAAGAAGAACTCAATCCTGAAGATCAAGGACGAGGTCGTCATCGCTGCCTTTCGAAAAGGAGTCAAAGACACCTCGTTCATCGCTAAATTCACTCGGAAGCCTCCCAACTTTGTCAAGGCTCTATTCGACATGGCGAACAAGTACGCCGACTCGGCCGACACTGTTACTGAGGCCCTCAATGACAAAAAGGCATCCTGACAGAAGAAGCGGAAGGAGACCGATTACGTGGCCCCGACTAAGGTTGGGAACAGCAAAAGCAAGTCGAACGGCTTCATTGTGGCAGTCGGTCACAACAGTCTTCGACTTTCAACAACTAGAGATTATCAGAACGACAAATGACATGTTCGGGGGCTCACAAGCTCAACTGCAAGGATGGCATCCCCACTCCCAAATACTGAACAGCTAAGTCACTTTCTGATGAATATTTCCTCACTTGGCGTCGCCAATGCCGCAGCCACTTACACCTAATAGGTGTACAAGCTGCACTTTTTTCTATTTTTTCTCTTAAATGATTGCAAAAGTACTCGAGTAGCATAAATTCCGATCCGTGAAACTTTGCTCCATGAAAGACGAACTCAAGTCACCCAAAACACATGTCTGGGAAAGAGCCATGAGCCAACTCTCGACGCTAGGGGGCTATGACTAGTCGGGCAGAGTGCTTAAATGTAAGGGGTCAACTACTCGGGGAAATTAATATCAATAAGAGGAAGAACACATATTTACATATATTGTAAAATACATAAATATTATTTGGGTGATTGTTTCTATCATTAGATGCTACTCATCCAATATGTTTATAATGCAGAACTAGTTCCAAATACGCGTGACAGGAACTCAGGGCTACGAGCCTATCTCCTACGCTCGGGAGCTGGACCAGTCTGCCAAGATACACTTGGAGTGTGACGCTGTTGATGTTTTACACCGCAATAAATATATAGGGCTACTCATCGGATCGAAACTCGGTGGACTGCAAAAGAACACAAAAGGTTTATACTGGTTCAGGCCCTCGATGTGAGGTAATACCCTACGTCCAGTTGTGGTGTATTTCCTTTGAGGATGTATGTTTGCTTCTATGAGCTCGTGCCCTCAGGGGGCGCCCTACCTCCCCATATATACTGGGGGACAGGGGTACAAGGTAGGAGTCCTAGCCGGATTACGGCCAAGGGATCTCCTCTTAGAGATATAACTTGCCCGACTAAGACTATATATTCCTTATCGTACAAGGCAAAGTCTGTCAGGTTCTATCATATCTCTAATTACAAGGCTAGGCCCATCCTCTGTCCGAGTGGCCCATATGCTTGTTGTGAGGTACCCGGAGCCCATGGCCTCCACAACAGCCCCTGAGACCTTCATAGTTGAGTCACAGCTGATGTTGTGCTCATCCTCCACGGTCAAGTTTTCCCGAGTGCATTGCTCCCGAGTACTCTTGTCTAAGTGCTTCTTCTCCTGAGTCTTGCTTCATGTTAGCTGGCAGCGAGGCTATGAAGGGCTCCATGTAGAAGTATGAATAGTGTGCACCGAATAGGCGCACCTATTAGGTGTAGCCCCCGACTTTGTGCTTAATTGTGAAACAATTAAACATAAAGTCAAAGATCTTTAACCTTGTAGTCTTTCCCGAGTAGTGTACTACTGGTATATGGGACTCTTTGGTATCATGTCAGCCGGAATGATTTTTTATAGTCTTCCCCGAGTAGCATGCCACTCATATATGAGACTCTTCAGCTTCATGTCAGCTGGAAAAGGTGTTTATAGTCTTTCCCTAGTAGCGTCCCACTCAGAAGTTAGACTCTTCAGCTTCATGTCAGCTGGAAGAATTATTTATAGTCTTTCCCGAGCAGTGCACTACTCGGAAGTTAGACTCTTCAGCATCATGTCAGCTGGAAAAATATTTGCTCATGGCAATTGTTGGCTAAGCATGTAAGCCGAGTACCACTTTATAGATTTTAACCCAATATGTGGTCAGGTGTACTTGAGAGATACCTGCATCCCCATTTTTAATAAAGACCAGCTTGTGATCCTTATAAGGATATATCCTCAATACCTGGTGAATAACACAGATATCTGAACACATGTGTTCAGCAGTCAGCTTTCATGAAGCATATCTGATTACTCAATCGGTCTTTGTTGGTAGCATCAGCACTATGTTTTTAACACAGCCCGCGAGCGGCCCAAATTGAGCGTGCTACTATAGAAACTCATATCTTGGTGGCCTGCTACCGAATAAGCTAGCCTAAATCGACCTACCCAGCACATCCCTATAAAAGTAGCATCCCTCACATGTCGGGATGAGTACTCCAGTGTCGGTAACCTCAATCAGCCAGAAGAATCCTTATCCGTGAGCCTTTCCAACTTACGTTCTGGATGCAGTATGGTCGCCATAGATGCCCAAGTAGGTATATTGCAGGATTTGCTTGCCCTCCTCAGGTGTGATACAGTGCATGAGAACTCCGGATGCGCTTTGATGATACATGTCTTCTCTGACTTCGATAAAGCCAGATAAGGCACCCGAACCTTGCATTAGCATAGGATTCGGCTGACGACCCTCATGGGGCGTACCCTACCCAATAGAGTTGTGACCAAATAAGGTACCCAAACCTAGCATTAGCGTAGGATATGGCTGGCAACCTTCATGGGGCATACCTGTAACAGCCCACTTTGGATCTTTGGTGCATAAAACCGTTTTTCCATCAGCATGCTCTTCATGTCATCTTTCATGCATGAAAAACCCAGCCTTGCCCCGAAGTTTCTTTCGGTTGGAAGCATGCTGCCCCAATCGGACCATCCTCTTGGGGATTGGACGGTCCGAATCCTTCCCATCGGACCAGACGCCTCCCGATCGGACCAGCCGCCTCCCGATCGGACCTTCGCCCGCGCCCGCGCTTGCTCGCGCCCGGGCTCTCTCTCGAGTCTGCGCCCTTTTCTCGTGCCCGGGGACTTGGCTCTCTCTTGAGTCCGCGCCCTCGCGCCCGGACTCTGCTTCCGAGCTCGCGCCCGGACTCTCTCTCCCGACCTCGAGCTCGCGCCCGCGCCATCGTCCCGACCCCGACCTCGCGCCCGCGCCCTCGCTCTCCCGACCTCGCGCCCGCGCCCTCGCTCCCGGCCTCGCGCCCGCGCCCTTGCCGCGCCCGCGCCCTCGCCTGTGCCCGCGCCCTCTCTCTCGCAAGCCCGCGCCCGCGCCCTCGCCTGTTTCTCTCTCTCGAGTCCGTGCCCTTTCTCGCGAGCCCGCGCCCGCGCTCCCTCTCGCTCCCGAGCTCACGCACGCGCCCTCTCTCGCGCCGCGCCCTTTTTCTCTCGCGCCCGCGCCCTCTCTCGCGAGCCCGCGCCAGTCAGCTGGCTTTTTACTCCGCCTATGTTGTCATCGGCTTCTAGCCGATGCTCAAGTATGCGAATGCTATCGGCAATCGGCCGGTTTGCTTCTGACTTATAACATCATCGGTTTGTATCAATCTGTATCGGCCGATTGGTTTTGGCGTCAACCCAGAGACAGTCCTGAAGTGTGAATCTTCGACACGTGATGCTATCTGTTGTGCTCTGTCCTCCATCGTCCAAACGAGATCACGCAAGGATCTCTCCCCGCCCGTGCGGCTCGACCAGGTGGCTTCCTCTGCGCGCCCTAGACCACGTGAGAGGGAGAGGCAGAGCCGCCTTGGGACCTCGTGAGATACCCCCGACAGCCTCAGCAGCGCCCTGCCCTGTCCCATCTGTCTGTTGCACGCTTGCCCGCGCACACGCCATCGCGAGACCGTGGAGCAGAGCAGCGCCCCTCCCCTCTCCTCTCCTTCCCTGCCTTCCTTTTTAACCAAGCCTATGTCCTTCTGCTTCCCCAGCTCGCCCTCTTTCTCACCTGCCAAGGACCTAAAGGTTTGCCCCTTGGTTCGCTGAGAACGTGAGGTGCCGCCCACGGCACCAGCGAGCACACGCTTTCCGTCTGAGAGCTCCGGTGAGTTTTGCCGTGTCTCAGCTGTGTCACCCCGTGTTCCTGCCCGACCTAACTCCGTTTTCATCCTCGGCAAGCAGCAGACACCACCGGCAGCCCATCGCGTTTTGCAATGCCGACGGTGCCGCCGTGACCTTCCAGCCGCTGAACTGCGCCCTGGTGAGTTAGCGCTGTCCTGGCCGGTATCACCATCTCCCTTCACTCTTTGAGCTCATCATAGCAACTTGTTGCAGCCTCCATCACGAGCGACCCTGTTGCCCGAGCTGACCACCGCCTCAACGTCGCACCCACAGCTGCACCGGGCCCTTGCTTATATCGGCTCCCGATACCGTCTGCTGTCCGGGCCCGTACACTGGTCCTTCTCCGGGCTCATGCCCGAGCCTCACCTGGAGTCGTGCCCCAAGGGAACTGATTGTACTTTGTACTTGGATCGGAGAATTAGAACCATCGGCTAGTCCTTAGCGATTGTAAAATAATAAGGCAAGAACACATAATAAAGTATGCAATAACATAAATGACAATATTGAATAAGCAGCCGACTACTGAATGGAGCGAGCATAGGGATAAACAATGCCATAAATGTAATCGGTCTCTTAACAGATAACTTATGACTAAGCAATCCGATACACCATCGCACAACACCATCGGCTATCAGAGTGAAAGTATTATTCTGTAGTTAGTAGATTTCGACCCAACCGTTGGCAGGCATGCAGACCGACAATGAATAATCCTCAAAGGATCGTATTAGATATGAGCGCTGTGAAGAAAATAACTTACGATATGATTCGATAAAAGCCTGACCAACGCATCGGCCCAGGCAGGATCGACTTATATAGGATTCAGTAGGTCGACCCAACCGATGCACACGAACGATGATTAAATCGGTCCAGTGAAGCCGATACGATTGTATGCAGCTGTATGTTGATATACTAATAATCTATGAGGTAACTGAACTGATGCAGCCATAGATAAAGTAAATATGTGGTAGTCATGATAATAAACGACTAGAATATTCGACTACGAGGAAGTCTAGCGATTGGTAGCGGGGTGACGAGATTAACCTCTCGAGGAGTTCGGACCTAACCGATGCAGTCCCGGCTCGAGAGAGTGATCCGTGAAGGTGGCGATGCGCCGATTTTGTATTGATTGTGTTTTTTTTACAGGTCGCCCGTTGGCATAACGTATATATAGCGCCGAGTTACATGAAGTCGTTATGGGAACGTATATTTATTCCTATCTATAAAGAAACCTAAAAAAGGCCTTGAACGGACCGAGTCAGGTTTCCCAAAAGAGATAACTGTTTCCCAATAGTTAGTATTAACTGCGACGCGTTCTTCAGGCTCCTTTCAGGCCTCGGTCTGCTTTTGATCAATTTCCATTACCGAGTCTGCAACCGTCTCTTGACTAATATATATGATACAGGTCCTTACAAAATTGTTGGGCGTCAACAATGCCCTCCATATATTTTAGGAGTTTCTCTGTAGGAATTTCGAATTCTTACAACTTTGGGCCTCTAGATTTTCCGATACGGGCAGCCAGATAGCACTTGCCATAATTTTGAACAGTGCATACGGCTGATTCCGATGGCTGCCATATCTATAAAGTGTTCGTCTTCTGCTTTTTTTTTGCTTTCAATCACAGAGCCACGCTTAATCTTCCTACATTCCTCACAAGGTTATAGCAAATCGCGATGACGAATCATGCAACTGTTCTTCCTGTCTCGATCCTGCAACTTCTCTATTTCGCGATGGCTCGATTGCGGTTCTGAGGTAATCTTCTCACCGATTAGTTTTCCCCAACTGCAATGTATCGAACCGGATTGCTATGTTTTCACTCTGTTCTTCGTCGTGTTCTGTTTACTGTAGGCATGCTTATGAGCCGCAGATCTTGGATTCGGGCCGTTACGCAGCTGTTTTCATCATGGCCCATGGGCAGCGAAGATCGCACGATTTCTCTGTCGCGGGAACCGCAACGCTTTCCTTCAAGATCGCTATGTTGGTCTGACTGGACCAACAGTTGAGATCATGGCGAAGTTAAGCTTCGGGGAGAGATTGGTATCTCAGAGTATGCTGTACGAGGGATATTGGGAAGATGTCACTCGCCATGCATCCTCTCCCTGCTGATAGGAAGGAACGATGTCCTATTGCCATCGCCTCATAGTAACTGGTCTGAGCTGCTTAATGCTTCATGTGGCATGGGGGCCGATGACGCTCACTTTTGCTAGACGTGACATGCTCCTGCTGGATAACGACAAGCTACATAAACTTAAATCTTGTTCAAGCCTGCTTCATGGCTCAAACAAAAACATGCGGCTTGTCAGGTATAATAGTTTCTCAAAAAAATGGACTGGACGTGTGAGTGAATGGAGAGCAGTGCTTTTCTGAACTTGTGGCTGGAAAGGTGTCGTCTTCGGTGGTGCAACCCTCGTGCCCCGACGACCATATGCAATGCTGTGCGACTGTGTTGGCGATAGGGAAACAAATTCGATGTGGGGCACTATCTCCTTGGCGCCACCTCTACTTAGCGTACTTCACAGGTGCAACTAGCTATCGGTGGCGCAGCCGTCGGCTACATTGGGGGTCCTTGGTGGTTTGTTCAGCCTGGAAATATTTATAGCATCAAGGCTATAAACAAACTTCTTCTCAAGCATGCTTCCCGGGCGATTCAGAAGATAGACCCTGTTTACCGGATGATCTTATGGGTGAGCTGCATCGGCAATTTCTGGCGCAATATAACCCTGCGAAGTTAGTCTGGTTAAGAGGTTTTATTAGCGGCTTTACAGGGATGCACTTTGGTTTGCGTACATGGAAGCATATCATGTCGATGATGCCTTCTAATTTTGACCACAATGAGCTCTGAACGATGATGAATATAAAAGCTATTCCTTCGGGATATCAGCCTTGTCCTGTGCCAATCGCTTTTCTCTGGGCCGAATCGAAGCACGTATGAGTTTCTATAGTCACATCAATGCGCTCTCGGCAATTGGCCTTGGTCAGCTCCGATTAGGCTATTCTTCATTGACAAACTCTAAGCCGGGGACGGTCAGAGCGTCCTGGAATATGATCGGCCTGCGGTCTTTGACAGATTCTTGCTTAGGCGCCGCCACCCGAGTGTTCATCTGTCTTGCAACACAAGCTCTTTGCGACTGGTGGTAGAATGGAGAACATCTGTTCTGGCCTTAGCCCAATATTACTGTTTCAGTCTGTGACGCCGACTAGCTTGAATCCGAAGGACGAGGGTATTAACCTGCAGCTTTAATCGCCTTCTTCACCAATTCATCTATTAATTTCAGCGCAGCGTCTGAACCAAGAAGGCAACATGCGTTGGACCGATCAGTATAGCTCGATAGCACACCAAACTTATGGGCGTGGATGCTATCTCCATCGGCGCTTTCAAGGCGTCTGCGCCGATGGGAAAAAACAGTAAAAAGTTATGCGCATCGCCTTCCTTGAAGAGCAGAAGACCGATGGCGATGTCGCTGCATGATGCATCTTCTCTCCAGACCAATGCTATTCGTCCTCAGGTATTCTGCCAAGCCTTACTTATATTACATCCACTCTCATTTTTTCTCACGACAATCTTTTCAGCTTGAGTATGAGGACCGAGAACCTCACATCATGATTCGAGTCCCTCCAGAGTTGAGTTCGATGGACTTCTCCAGCTGCTCTCTCAGCAGCAGTCCTTGGTCGCTGGATGATAATGGTCCTACTCCATGTGCTGACTTCGTACCTCGAGAACAGCCCACTCATACCCCTGAAGCCGATGTGCCATGTACCGATGTCGCTTTCCTCAGGTAATGTTTTTATGTCCATATCGCTCTTAACTTTTTTATGATTCTTTACGGATGCAATTTTGCAGTCCGTTAGCCGATCGTGTCTCTGACTTGACATCGGCAGGTATAGAAGTAGATAGAAGCTACAGACACCAGTGCGGTCTCAACATCATTGCTCACGATGTGGCGAGTTCTACGATGCATCATCAGTCGGCTGGAATCGGATCGATCGCACTGGTGTAGAAGACTGTGGGCCAATCCGGGCAGAATTTTGGCAGAATTGAAACCATAGCTAAAAATAGAAACTTGTTGATGCTTACTCCGGAGCATACGTTGGAATCTAATAGATTCAAATCATCAAACTTAGACAGCGCATAGCCGATCGGCGACCAACAGGAAGACAGAAGACACAAGCGATGGCTATTAGCTCAGAGCAGAGAAAAGAAAAGCTCGATGATAATGGCGTGCCCCGTCAAGAAGTCCAAGCAATTGTTAGACCAGCTGATAGAAAGGAGGCCGATTTGTGGAGTAAATTGAAACTTTCGCGTAAAGAAGCTCAAGCAACAAGAATCAACTATGGGCCTAGCGCAATGCTTAGTCCTGACCAAGAGGATCAGGTCGACGATAGTACGGTAAGGGTATGTCATCGGCGAAGAAACTGAAGACATCCCGGTGCTCCGATGAGATGACATACGTGCTATTTAATGAATTGATCAGATTCCGCTACGCGCAATTGAAGTGATCAAAAATTCTTGTAAATCTTAAAATTTTGTATACGACGATTTCTGGAACATGCGATCACGCCTCTGTGTCATATGATCTGGGATCGGCTCTGCTATTAATTCTCTTTCAACCTGATAGATTTTTGTTGTTTGGTCTAAAAGGCGATACCAATTGCTATGCTGTCTTTAGGCGATGTGGAAAAAACGGCTTTCAAACTGCTTAAAACTCGGCTGCACTTAAACCGATCTAAGAAACAATCAAATCGGCTGGGATAGTTATTTTGAGTATTTTCGTTAATGCGTTTAGCAAATTTCTTTGTCCGTCAAGATCTTCTAATATATAGCGGTCTACCAGGCACACACAATTATCGAATGGGCTTCCATTGTAGGCGACACTTCCGAACTTTTGTTCTGGACCGATCGGACAAATTACTTCACATCAAGATCTATAGAAACGACTTATCACACCTTTTGTTGTAATGGCCGTGCTGCGCTAGCCTTAATTTCCTTGATCCTTTCCAACGCTCTTAACGATCGTGAGCACTAAATCTTCAAGTTCTCTGTCATAAATTATAATAATAATGCAGCTGTCAGAACTGTTCTGCAAAGAAAATCTCTAGAGCCGAATTAGTTCCAGAAGTAAACTGCCTCATGTACATAAATCTACTGATATGTGGTAACGAGTGAGACCCATGACATGCATCCGATGGCCATTAGTGGAATCGGCAATTGTAGTATGCCATCGCGTGTTTGCTCTCAATCTTCGCTTATATTGATAACTCTTATGTAGCCTCTGCTGTCATTAGCTGAGCAAATAAGGAGAATGAATTTATGAACTTGATCCCTACTGGCAAAATGTTGAATCATCAGATACGTAAGATAGATCCGATCAGGTAGTTATTTGTCTGAGGAATGCAAACCGATAATTTGTGTTCCTCACAAACTCGTCAGGCCTCTTGGATGTGAATTTCTTCAAGGAATGCTTCTACTCACTTGGTGAAAATAATTCTGTGCGCCTAATATGAATTTATGTCTTTACTTGATGGAGGATAAGCTGGCCGATCATATCAATTCCCATCCTCTGAAACGGCCAGGGGCTTGATGATAGGATCATAGCGATGCTGGCTCTGTGTATATTTTCTAAGTACTTCTGACAATCTTGACATTCTTTATAATACCTGAAGCAGGTCTTCTAGATGTCGGCCAAAAAATATCCACTGCTTCTCATAACCACTTCATTATGAGCGATTTGATGGGCCAAAGGCCTTGCATGCACTCGCACATAACCACCTTGGTTCTTTAACTAGGCTATTAAGTGAACTCCCTCAGTCCGATATATATGATTCCCACAAGCAACATACGTAGTTGGCTTTTATACCGAAGTTTCCTGAAACCGCTTGCGATGGATTTTGAACAATGTTATAATTTATCTGCCTGCTCGGAGTCACGGCCTTGTCTTGTATATCGTTATCGGCTTATTCAACCTGCAATTGGTCTGTAAGCGATAACCATAAAAAAAGAAAATCGGACCAGGGGGCTAATGAAAAAAAGACCCAAAAAAAAAAAAAATAGAAGCGACCTGCGCGAGATCATTGGCCTGCCACATTCTGCCCCTCTAGGATATGAATCATTGACACCATCTTGCAAATCCTGCTAACCTGTACACTCTCAATATGATTAAAAGCATCATCGCTCATTCATATTCTCGCGGACACTGCTTGATCACAACAAGAATCACAGATAATTTCTATGATAATTCGAGTCCTATTCTTAATAATTGAAGCTATTCACAACCGCCTCGTATTCTGCTTAGATTGTTAGTGTCGAGTAAGGTGGTTGTAAAGAAAATCAAAATTTTTCTTGCCCCCGAGGCGACACAATTACCAAACGATTACCAGATCCTGTTGCTAATACGATCATGCGAAAAGCAAAGTCCATGGGAATGGTTCACTAATCACGTTGAGCTCCTCTGTGTTGTACAAAAATCGCACCGCCTGGTCATTAATGCTTTAGCCGATCATACGTTTAAGTCGAACTCCGTCAAGAAAAATCCACTTGCAACTCGACTTTAAAAACTGGAGCGGACAACATATATTTGACATAATCGGTGGCAACACTGTACGTCGGCGATAGTTATAAGCTTATCGTACATTAAAATATAATAAGAAGCATAATGTTTCTCAGCGCAGGATATCGTTTCATGCATCCAAAAGCTTCCTGGCTTAAATAAAATACAACTCTGCTCTTTGCCTTCAAACTGTCTTGAATCAAAGAGACCCGATGGATTTTCATCGGTCCGACAAGTATAGACTGACGGCATCCTTTCTGCAGGGAATAAATAGGTCGGGAACTCAGAATATATGTTTCTTGATCTCATAAACGCTTCGCTTGCTGCTGTGCTCTCAACAACTCTTGATGACTTTCACTCAACAACGAGTGAAGATTCATCTCCGTGCAAATTTGATATAAATCTTCTCACGAAATTTACTTTGCCGATCAATGATTGCAACTTGTCTTATTGCTTGGTGCTCATGTAGTCTTAATGGCTCTGATACTTCGCTGACTAACTTCAATCCTGACGCTCATGAACTAGGGCCAAAATTGCCAGCGATACCCAAAAGCGGCACTTATTGGGATTCATCTTAAGTCCATGGATTTTTTGACTCTCCAGCACTCTCCGTATCGGCGTATATATGGCTTTACTTCACTTTTAGAGCTTAACCACAATCATCAATGTAGATTTCTACACAACCGTGAGATCATGAATATATACATTGCATCGTCTTGATGAACTTGCAACGCTTTTATCAAAAGTCATGTACTACCACTTATACCATGCGATTAGCTCAGGATCATTCGAAACGCATCTATGTGTATATTTCTTCAGCATAAATTGAATGTATCTGCATTCGTCATTCAAGAAGCTAGATAATCTTGTTGAATGGATGCGAGCCCACTATAAACCCTATTCGATTGGTACTCATCTTGGGTGTAGCT
>RYFJ01000668.1:0-89594 GCA_003991445.1 Oryza meyeriana var. granulata | reverse complement strand
GCGGTGACGAGACATTAACCCTCTCGCAGGAGGTCGGACTAACCGATGCAGGCCCGGCTGAAAGCAAGATCCCGTGCGGAAGGGTGCGATGCGCCGAATTGTATTGATTCGAGTATGATTTACAAAGGTCCGCCAGGCGTACGTATTAACCCCGAGGTACATGAGTCGCTTATGACACGGTACATTATTTCCTAATTGCAACAGAAGACTTTTAAAACAAGGCCTGGACGGACACGAAGTCAGGGTTCCTAAAGAATAAACACTGCCCTAATTAATAGGTACAGTAAATAACTGCAAACAGCTGTCTTCAACGGCTCCCTCCGGAATCGGTCTTTTCTGGAGTGCAATTTTCCGCCAGTGACTGCAATTTTCCGCTTTGACCGAATCTGACATAGGCCTTACCAAATTTTGGCGTTAATAAACCCACATAGCTCGCTTAGTCTATCCAATGTGGCAGGTTCTAGGCCAGATTTAACTAGTTCACTCCACAAAATAATAGCAAAGTCCTTGAACTCACTAGTTGCTTGCCTAACCCTATGAATTTCAAGAACTAGATGGGAATTAAATTTCTGCTCTACTGTCATCTCCCAATCTAAATAAGCCTCAGGGTCATATTTTCTAGAAAAGGAAGGCAAGGTAAATTTGACTTTAGCAAAAGGATCATCATTACCTCGCCCTTGGTGGTGGTTACCTCCCATATCTTGCTGGTTGAATCGCAGCCATTGTCGTAGGCGCTCGTCATGAAATGCAGCACGTGCATCACTATTGTCGGCTTCCTCTTCTTCATTACCTCCGTCATCATCAATAAGTGGTGGTGTTGGGTGACGGTTTGTTGCCAACTACTCGATGTGTTAGTGAGGGTGGTAATGCTCCCCACTATAGCCTGGAGGTCTTCCCGCATAGCATTCATGGCAACTACATTTTCCTCAATCTTCTGATCCAACTTAGTGATCTCCTCTTTTGAAGCACAATCAACGAAATCATTCACCTCACCTCCTGCCATGGTTAGTAGAAAATAGGAAACAAACAGCACAAAAGTATGATCCCTATCAACTACTAGTCGATAGAACACACTCTCAAGTGTCTTACCTTGCTCTTACAAAAATCTTACCAATTGAAGAAGGCGGTACGACTCGGAGAGGTGGGATGTTTGACGACGGCAGGGGTGCAATTGCGAGGATCAACCTGTACCGACCAAAAGTGTGTGGATCTCGGAAGGCAGTGTATTGTAGCAAGCATTAGCAAAATTCAATAACAAAATAGCAAAGCTAAATAAGAAGCCCAAATACTTGTCACAATCGCTGGCCAAGACACGTCCCTAGCACTAGTATAAGGAAGCGAGAGTAAGGAACAAAGGAAACTAGGACACAAAGCTATAGGTACACAAGACCCAGAACGGAGAACCACACACTCTCCCCTTCTCTCTATCTTTTCTTTTTTTTCTCTCTCTCTTCTCTTTCTTCCTTTTTTTTGATATATTTTTTTCTGAACTAGGAGTACACAAGAAGCAACCACAAATATTGGCAGCTCAATATGATGCACGGAGTGGCCCTGGAAAAACAAGTAGGAGCTCTAAAAAGCGTGCAGGAACTTCGGGGCTCGAAAGTTTAGTCTTGCAGGCCAAATTTCGTGATTTTAGATTGGCCAAACCTGACAAAAGTTTGGGGAGAAGCGGATGTAAAATTTTCTGTAGATGTTCACAGATATAAAATTTGCCCAATTTCGAGTCCGTATGCAAAAGTTATGGCCGTTTTACGGAAGGAGACACAGAACAGGTCTCTCTGCCACATAACTCGTATATTCGGCTAGGGCAAAAATTTGAAGATAGGTTAAGCGCGGCTGACAAGGAGGCTAGTGATGCAGGGCGATTGGCACAAGGCGGCTTGCGACCTATCTACACGGCTTGCGAAGCGGGTTATTAGCACAAGGCGGTTGCAAACGAACCGAGTAGAACCCCGATCTCTCAGGTAGGCTCTCGTGCAACGCAATTGCTCGTACTAGATACCACGAATGCGACTCTAAACCAGCGACCGACTATATCTAGAACTCAAACTCAACAAAGCAAAGCTGAAATTAAACTTGTGAAGCCACAAAGGGGTTTGGACAGCGGAAAACAAGGACTACAATGAATACATTGCTTTTTTTCGGTTTTTCTGGACTCTAGGTAAAAGAAACAAAGATGGATAGATGGGAATAGATAATACCTATCAAGCAACCCGTGCTCTGATACCACTTGATGTGAGACTAGGTGCCCGACCTTCCGATAGGTTCGATTTAGCGACGTGTGGACGTTCATGTTTTGAGGCTTTCGATCAGTGGATCATCACCTCGCATTCGCTACACCCGCGTGTCTTATCATTATCGGCCACACTCTCACGCAGTCGGCCTAACCATGAAGGTTTTGCTCCTACAAACAATCAAAAGAAATTTGCAAAGAACAAAGAAAACACAACCTGAATTGCAGATGGATGTTTAGCACACAAAGTTGGGGTTCCACAAACCCACCTAGATGGTGAAACTGCAATGGCAGAATAATCTAAGCAAAACCCAACCCTAACTCCATGATTTCTACTAAATATATAGGGTCTAGAGTTGGCCAAGGACCCCTGGACGCATCCCTAATGGACTCTGACACGATACAAGACCCAACGGCCCAAAAGACGGTGGTGTAGCACCTTGACAGATTCTGTATGCTGACTTGTTCGAATGATTCCTACTGACTCAGAAGAAAATTTTGATGTGAGACTAGATCCATTAGAAAGGTGGTCTTGTTAGCTTTCCGTACATATCTTGAACATTGAAAACGGAGTCCGGATGTGATCTGGGTGACCAATTTAGTGCAGATTGCTCCTGGAATCCGAGATGGACTCGAGCTCGATATGAATTAGGCCTCCAACTTGACTTGAACGCCTTTGCTGGCCTTGTCTGCCTCCTAGCCTCTCTCCAAATGCTTCCTGGTCCTCTCCAAGGTTCCTAATCATAATTAAATCATTAGGTAGCAATCTATTCTTAAAGTCACCAAAAGAAGAACTTAGGAACGAGTTCACCTGGAGATTCAATTGTCGTGCCCGAGCTCTAGTAATTGGCCCTTGCATAATAACTTGAGGATTGTTGTAAGTATCCAAAGGAGTGATGTCCTCATCACTGGCCAGCTCCTCCTACAGATCCAAGACCGCCAACTCCCTCTCCGCTGTCATCGCCTTCCTCTGGAGAAGGTGGCATCCGCATGCTCGGAGCTCCACAACGCAATCCTCCAAGGGTGTTCCACCGGACTAACCTAGATGGGAGCGTGGATTCTTTGACTTTGGACGAAGATGCTGCTAACAAGGAGTGGATTGAGCTATACGAAGCCACTATCAAGCCTTCGCAATAGGTCTAGGTAAACAGTCTGACTGGTCTTGTCTCAGCTATGTTGCCAATTGTATTGTCATGTTGATAATTGCTTGTCTTGTTGGAGAAAATCACTGCTTGGTCTGAGAAGATGAGTCGGGCATTTGCTAGGCTCACCCCTCAGATCGCACAACTCACTTGGCTCTAGGCTGAGAAGGATGAACTCCAACGCTCTAGCAAGGAGAGGGAGAATTGGCTGCAGATTACAATGAACGAGCTCCGGGATGAGAAATTAGAGGAGATTGGGACCATCTGGGGTAAGATCTACTATCCCTTGAGTAGCTCCTTCTAGTATCTCTGCATTGCTAATCTTATGCATATGGCTGACTGTAGTACATGAGACCACCATTCATAATTAGTCCCTAGAGATCGAGCCTGAAGAAAGAACTAAAGGATCTTGAGAAGGCAAAATCCAAGATTGAGACTGAGTTTGCAGGTAAGTTGCTTGTTTGCTTCTGAGTACAGGTTAACTGAGTGGCCATGTCTTCTTATAGCACGCCTTTGTATGACAGACTACAAGGTTAAGGTGCAACCATACTTCAGCTCCTTTGGCGAGCAGATAAATGTGGTGGAGGATTCCTGGAGTGCCATTATGGACTCGGCCCAACCTTTGTTGAACACTCTGCAGCCTGAGGCAAGCTCCAGCTCCACCACCCAGCTTTTGTGCTTGAGAGACTCCAGTCAGCTCCGGCAGTGTAGAAGATGTTTGTCACTCAGCATGCAACCCTAGGCATCAGTCAGGCCCTCTGTGGAGGCCATGGGCCCCAGGTACCTCATGGAGGGCAATATGACCACTCGGATAGAGGGTGGACCTGATCATGTAATTAGGGATATGGTAGAACTCGGCTTTATGTTACCTTGTATGACAAGGAAAGGGATATAGTCCTAACCAGTTACTATGTTCCTAGAGGGAATACCTTGGTCGAGTCTGACTGGGATTCTTACAATGTAACATTGCCTCCCTAGTATATAAGGAGAGACAAGGAGCTCCCTGGGGCAGAGAACAATCTAACCAAAGGGAATCAACAACAACCTTGAAGGCAATACCCAATAGCTAGAAGTAGGGTATTACCTCACTAGAGGGCCTGAACCAGGATAAACTCTTTCGTGTTCCTTCGCATCCATCAAGTTTAGGTCTTACGAATAGCCCCACAATCAATATAGCCGATATAAACATCGACAGTTGGCGCGCTAGGTAGGGGCATCATCAAGATCATCGTCAACAAGCCTAATGGATCTAGTCACCGAAGTCGACGGTGCCAAGTTCTTCCCTAGACAAGCCATCAGCTTCGGGAGCCTCGACTTCATCACCAACAATCTTACCCTATCCGACTCGGTTTCAACATGATCGACCAGGAACCAGGCCAACCCAGCGCCAGTCAGTTTACTCAACGCTGCAGTGGTCTTCAGTGAATTGTTGTGGTGATATACAAGATCTATGAGTTCAGGGACAACTCTCTATCTCAGTGTTCGACTCGGATACGGCTCTGAGCCAGTCGAGATTGCGCCTAGGGAGGTCGGGGTAATCCTTACACTGATAAATTACTCTGAATCCGACTCCCAGTGGGATAGCAACTCGGGGAGCTTCTCTCCACCATACAAAGTCTTCATGGCGTCGAAGGGATCAACTCCGACACAAGATGTGCGCTGGCTACGCCACCAACAAGAGGAGGAGGCTCACTGACTACGTGAGCAATAGGAGGAATATGCATGATGCTTACAAGCCGAGCGCGATGCCTGTAATGACAATCTGCGCAAGACAATCTATGCAAGAAATCCTCCAAACCAGGGTGGATGACCATGACATCTTTGTGGAACCGCAGCAGAACGTCGTGGCTGCTGCAACACTAGTGGACCCCCTGCAGCTGGGGCCTGATCACCAAGCTACCCCGACTATCATAAGAATCAAGGCCATGATAAACACTGCAGCTTGTCAATAACATCAACTGTTTGGAGACACCCTTGTCCCATTGGGCAAAACGACTTCAGATGCTGCTACATCGTCAATAACGGCACGATGCTGGGTGGCAAGCACTGGTCAACGCCACTTAGAGTCAAACTACGTTTCACAAGGGCACAATGATGATTGTCGGTGATACCACCACGACGTGCATCAAGATGATCGCGACGCCCGTGAATGACTACGCCCGACGCCGAAAACGCGAGGAGGACGAACGACACTGGCTTGAGGAGAGCACGAGCGCTTCAGCCTTCACCAACGAATGGTTCTACCAACACAGTCGGAGCCAAAGCCCTCACTCGGACGAAGGGGTCCCCACTTTCTCATGAGAACTACAGCAAGTCAACTGGGCTACAGGCTTCAAACCCACTAGCATAGAGAACTACGACACCAAGACCAATCCTGAGTCCTGGATCACTGTGCACACCCTGGTGATCCAAGTAGCTAGAGGCAACCACAAGGCTATGGCAAATTATCTTCTAGTCACCCTAGCCGACTCAACACGGACATGGTTGACGGGGCTTCCTAGAGGGTCTATTGGCTCCTAGAGGGAACTCCGCGAGCGTTTCGTGGCCAATTTCCAGGGAACGTACAAAAGGCCAGCATCTGAGTACGATCTATACTAGTCCCATCAAAAGAGGAACGAATCTCTCAGGGACTTCATAAAGCGCTTTTCTGAGAAGAGGAACTCAATCCCCAAGATCAAGCATGAGGTTGTCATGGCCGCCTTCCGCAAGAGAGTTAGAGATACCCCATTCATTGCCAAATTCACTTGGAAGCCACCAGCATCCGGCAAGGCTCTCTTCAACATAGCCAACAAGTACGCAGACTCAGTTGACGCCGTTGCCAAGGCACTCGACGACAAGAAGGAGCCATGACAGAAGGAGCGGTGGGACACTAACGACATGGCCCTATCCAAGGCTGGGAACCGCAAGCGCAAGTCCGAAGACATGGTGGCCACCATCAACCGCTCCCAACCGCGACCCCCCAAGGTAGATGACTACCGGAAAGTCATGAACGGGTCATGCCCTTTCCATTCAAAGGGGAAGCACGTGGCCAAGAACTGCTTCATGCATAAGAAGTTTGCTTCTGAGCAAACATCTATGTTTGGCGAACAAAAGGATAAAGACAAGCCAAACTCAGGTCCAGCTAGTGATTACCAAGATCCCCAAGCTGAGCTCAATCACATTTTGGGAGGGCCGTCAGCATACGAGTCCAAGCGCAAACAAAAGCTAACTACTCGAGAAGTGAACTCGGTTTCCACTGACACCCCCCAGTACCTACGTTGGTCCGAAGTGGCGATTATGTTCGACCGCACGGATCATCCTGACCGAGTGGCACATCCAGGGCGATATTCTCTTGTCCTGGACCCAGTCATCAGAAACATCAAGTTGAAGAAGGTTCTCATTGATGGAGGAAGTGTACTCAACATCCTTTTTGCCAAGACACTCGATGAGACAAAAATTCCTTGATTTGAGTTACAGTCGAGTACAGCTCCCTTCCATGGGGTAATCCCTGTCCTCTCTTCAACCCCACTCGGTCAAATTACTTTGCCGGTTACCTTTGGCACATGGGATTCGCACCGAAAATATTATTTCGAGGTTGCCGACTTCGAGACAGCATACCATGGCATACTTGGAAGATTGGCACTCGGGAATTTCATGGCGGTACCCCATTACACATACATGATGCTCAAGATGCCTGGCCCAGCAGGAGTACTCTCCCTACGCAATGACGTCAAGCAAGCCTTCACCTACGACAAGTTGAGTTGCAAGTTGGCCCAGTCACAAGGGGTTGCAGTTGAATGAAGCAATATTTGGCTAGTGGCATCAACTTCAAATGAGGATGACGAAGTCCCGGCAAAAAAGCGCAAGTCGGAATTTCAGCGGAGTCAAAAACCAAGAAGATCTCCCTAGACCCTTTTGACCCCACCAAGACTGCGCTTGTTGGGACCGGACTCGACCCCAAATAGGAAGACGAGCTCGTTACCTTCCTCCAGGCGAACAGGGATATTTTTGCTTGGAAGCCTTCCGACATGCCTGGTGTACCAAGGGAGGTGATCGAGCATTCCCTCAATGTCAAGCCAGATGCCAAACCTATTAAACAACTACTACAACGATTCGCACAAGACTAGAAAGATGCTATCCACGAGGAGATAACCAAGCTCCTGGTAGCCGGGTTCATCAAAGAGGTCTATCACCCAAATTGGCTAGCAAACCCAGTCTTGGTCCGGAAGAAGAACGGTAACTGGCATATGTGTGTAACTACACCGACTTAAACAAGGCATGTCCCAGAGATCTATTTGGTCTACCTAGGATAGATTAGGTGGTCGACTCAACTGCGGGATATGAACTACTTAGCTTTCTCGACTGCTACTTGGGATACCATCAAATAAGTCTCAAGGAAGAGGACAGCCTGAAGACTTCTTTTATCACACCATTTGGAGCATACTGCTATGTCACTATGCTGTTCGGGTTGAAAAACGCTGGGGCAACGTATCAATGTGACATCCAGCGGTATCTTCATACTCAACTTGGGTGCAACATGGAGACATATGTCGACGACGTGGTAGTCAAGACCAAGTTCAAAGGTCACCTCATCGCTGACTAAAAAGAGACCTTTCAAAGTCTACAAAGATTCAAGATGAAGCTGAACCCGAAAAAGTGTGCCTTCGGAGTACCATCGGGACAATTACTCAATTACATTGTTTCACACCATGGCATTGAGGTGAACCTAGAGAAGATCAATGCAATTATGAACATGGCTCCCCCGACTAGGTAGAACGATGTACAGAAGCTAACTAGCTGCATGGTGTCACTCAGCAGATTTGTTTCCCGACTTGGCGAACGAGGGATGCCCTTCTTCAAGTTATTGAAGAATGTTGACAATTTTCAATTGACGCCCGAAGCCCAACAAGCCTTCGAAGACTTCAAGAAATTTCTCACATCACCACCCGTGTTGGCATTACCAATGCCCCAGGAACCACTTATGTTGTATC
The DNA here is from genome assembly GCA_003991445.1 of Oryza meyeriana var. granulata. NCBI lineage: Eukaryota > Viridiplantae > Streptophyta > Magnoliopsida > Poales > Poaceae > Oryza > Oryza meyeriana. The sequence goes on along the minus strand of RYFJ01000668.1, from coordinate 81,246 downwards.
TGGTGGCAACCACTTAGGTAATCAGCATGGTTTTGGTCGTTGAGCGCGAAGAGCCAGGACACATCCAAAAGGTGCAACGACTGGTGTACTTCGTCAGCGAAGTCCTAGGTGAATCCAAGATGCACTATCCTCAAGTCCAGAAGCGGCTCTATTGACTACTCATAAACGTCTAGAAGCTGGTGCATTATTTCCAATCCTACCAGGTCACAGTTGTCACCTTGTTTCCTCTCGGGGATATGTTACATAATCGCGAAGCCACTGGCAGAATTGCTAAATGGGCACTCGAGTTGATAGCGTTTGACATTGTCTTCCAACCGCGGACAGTGATCAAATCTCAAGCTCTCGCCGACTTTGTGGCCCAGTGGACAGAAGTTCAGTCAGTCACCCTTGCGTACAAGCTTGAGTACTGGACAATGTACTTCAACGATTCCTTACGGATCGGTGGAGCAAGAGCTGGCATTGTTCTGATGTCACCAACAGGAGAAAAACTCAAATAGGTCCTTCAAATACATTTTCCAGCATCCGACAACGTCGCCGAGTACGAAGCACTCATACACGGGCTCCGTATTGCCATATTGCTTGGTATCCGACGATTGGTGGTTCACGGGGATTCCCAATTAGTGGTGAACCAAGTTATGAAGGACTGGACATACCTAGACAACAACATGGTGGCATATTGCCAAGAAGTGCAGAAGCTAGAAAACAAGTTTGACGGGCTAGAAATCACTCATGTTTTGCGCCAATACAATGAAGCCGCTGATAAACTAGCCAATATGGGATCCAAGCGTGAAGTAGTCTAGACTAGAGTTTTTGTTGAGCAGTTGCTGGAGTCATCAATCAAAAGACAATCCGACCCTGACCAGTCGAGGGCTAAGCCAAAACCTAAATCAAAGGATGTGCTTATTGTTTCTCAAGACTGGCAGACTTCAACCATCCGATTCTTATTGGAAGATGAGCTCCTGGAAGACTGTAGTGAAGCCCAGTAGGTCAAACGTTGGAGCAAAAGCATTATCGTGGATGGAGAAGAACTCTTTCATCGAAGTGCATTTGGAGTTCTCATGCATTGCGTCACACCTGAGGAGGGCAACCATGCTGCATCAAGGACGTTAGTTGGAAAGGCTTATAGACAGGGTTTTTTTGGCCGACTGCAATTACTAACACAAAGGGCATAATTTGGACATGCGAGGGATGCTAGTTTTTTGCTCGGCAACCACATTTACCAGCTCAGGAGTTACATACAATTCCATTATCTTGGCCCTATGCAGTCTAGGGGCTTGGCATGGTCGGGCCTTTCAAGAAAGCGTCAGGAGGGTTCACAAATATTTGTCACGGTGGACAAGTTCACAAAGTGGACTGAGACAAAATCCGTTGCTACCATAACCATGGGTAGGGCAAAAGACTTCATCATGAGTATTATTTACCGATTTGGAGTTCCCAATCGCATCGTAACGGATAACGACACTAAGTTCACCGGTGGCATCTTTCAAGATTTCTGTGACGAATTCGGCATCAAGATCTGTTATGCTTCTGTGGCTCACTGACGAAGCAATGGGCAGGTTCAGCGCGCAATTGGCATGGTCCTACAAGGTACCAAGACCAGGGTGTTTGACCGACTACAGCTATATGCAGGGTGGTGGGTACAAGAACTCCTATCTGTTCTCTAGTCTCTACAAAACACGGTCAGTTGGGGAACAGGGCAATCCCCTTTCTTCCTAGTCTATGATACTGAGGCTGTGTTACCAACCAAGTTGGAGTTCGGCTCTTCGCAAGTCTAGCCCCACTCAGAAGAAAGATCAAATGAAAACCGACTAGTTGAGCTAGATCAGTTGGAGGAAGCAAGGGACATTGCAACAATTTAGTCAGCAAGATAACTTCAAGGCCTTCATCGTTATCATAGTAGTAATGTCCATGGCCATGCCTTTTCGGTGGGAGATCTCGTATTGTGAAAAATCCAGACCACCAAAGACAGGCACAAATTATCACCCTTATGGGAGGGGTCGTTCATTATCGCTGAGGTAACTTGCCCGGGGGCTTACTGTCATGTTCGGATTTTTCGTTTTCCCTTCTTTTTGTCTGATTGCGAAAATCCATCTCTAGTTTATTCGCCTCAAATAGCTTAATGAAAAATTTCGTAATAAAAAGGATTTAATATGATTAAATAATTCATTAGGTGTGGTTTGTTTCCGTTTTCTTAATCAAGGTTATTTGGATTTTGGAAGTGGAGCTCGTTTCCTAATTTATTTTTTTCCCCAGATTCACAGACTCTAAATTTCGCGTCCGTACCAATTTCTAATTACTTGGAGATACAATTTCATTTCCTAATTCTGCAAATAATCCCAACATTTCAAAGGGTCCGAATTCAGCAATTTTTTCCGAAAAAGCCCTTGCAATCCTTCCTTTTCTTTTCCCCTTCCTTCCTCTTCTTTTCTCTTTTTCCACTCAACCCCCTGCCTTCCTTTCTTTTTCTCTTCTGCTCCTTCTTCTTCCTCCTTCGGCAAGGAGGCCGAAGGCCATCTCCTCCTTGTGCCGCGGCCGGCCCAGCTGCTGTCGGCATGCGCCACGCCCCTGGCCTGCTCTCCCCTGCCGAGCCCAGCCCCACCAGCGCCGCGCCGCGGCCTGGCCCACGCCGAGCCACCGCGCCGCCCTAGCCGCGAGCCGCCCCTATATATATGCACAGCCGGCGTCGTTTTTTTCCTCTTCTCCCGAAGCCGACACTGCCACCATCTTCCTCCACCCGCGCGGAGCCACCGCACCGCCTCTGCCCGCCCTAGCCGCGACACCGCCGGTGAGCATCACCACCCCTGCACTGTCTTCCTTCCTCGCCCTCGCCTGCGCCCTGCTTCGCTAGCTGAACCCGCCGCCTCCGGTTCCGCCGGCCAGCACTGCTGCTGGGCTCGCCTCCCCTTCCTTGTCCCAGCGCCACCGCTGCCGGTCCGCCGCCGGTCCGCCGCTGCCGCCGCCCGGTCCACCACCGCTCATCGACGCAGCCGCCACTGCACCACCCTGCACCACCGCCCGGGCTGTGGCCAAAGCAGTCGACCGACAGGGGCAGTGCCTGTGTCCCCTTAGGTGACAGTGACATGTGAGCCCCGCAGCTGAAAAAGTCCCCTTTGATTTACACCGTTGGATCTCCCAGATTACATCTCAGCCGTAGGATTTCATGAGTCCATATTGCCACATCACCTCACCACGTCAGCCCTATATCTCACCCTGTCATCGTCACATCATCGTCACATCATCCAATCTGGTACATGTGTCGCCACGTGGTGTCCATGGCATCATGTCCTCCGAACCTCTCTCTTCCGGTCCGTAGACCGAGTTCGTCATGAACCATCTCACTAACCAGTGGGCCCCGCTCACTTTTCCTTAACAAAAATAATTCAATTTCTGAATTTAAATTCCAAAGAATATTCTTAGAATATGCCTTTTTCTTTTCTCCTAGGATTTTTCCTGTTCTCAAACTTCCGGAGTTCATATCTCATCCATCCGGACTCCAATTCGACCCGTTCTTTTTCCTAAATTCTTCTAAAATTGAGCTCTACCTTCCGGTTTATTTGGTTATTTTAATTGTTGTTATTTATGCTGTTTTCTTGTTATTTATTTGTTTCCTGTTGCGAACGTATAGATGCGGAAGCCGAGGAGCAGTTCGCCGCAGAAGACGTAGGGCAAGGACAGTACCTGGAGCAAGGCAAGTGCACCCTTTGAACATATTGGACACAATTTATAACCTATTTTGTTATGAAACATGCATTATTTTATTTATAAAATTATCGATGGGTAGTATGACCTAAATATTGTTATTCCATGCCTTTGATTATTGAATATCCTGTGATACCTTGTCACCCTAGCATTTGTGAGTTGAACATAGGGGTCAACTCAGGGTAGAGTAGTAAATGCTTAGCCCCGCTCAAGTCGTTTTACAAGCAAAATATAATAATGATTAATGATATACTTATCACTGTTTTATTTGAGCTGTGTGGCTGTGTGTCATCTTTCCGGTAGCATGTGTTGCACCGTGTAGTAAACCACGGGCGGATAAAATGTTTTGGACTGGGGTGATGGGTGGTTATGTGTGAACCTAGTAAGGGGGTAAGGTATCTGTGTGATCCTTACCAGGTTAGGTCTCTGTGTGAGCCTAATGTGAAGCTGTGTGCTATTGTAGTTTTGGCAAGTTGCCCTGGTCAATTAAGGACTTCACTTCATCAGCTAATGATCTGAGCCTAATGTACAACCACATGCCCTAATGGGAAGGACCTGGCCAAGTAAGATTCCGAGTCTTGACACTGCCAGCCCAGGTGGTTAGATGATAGGTTTTATGGTCAGCCATGGATACTTTCTTGTCTGTGTGAGAAAAAGGTGTCTCATGGGGGAAGGCAGTGTTGAGGCAGAGTTTCTAAAAAGCTTTGTTACAGATTCCTTGGCCGCACACAATGAGAAGTGTGATATTTGCGCATGGCCGTTAAGAGGATGATGTATCTTGTGGGTAAAGCTATACAACCTCTGCAGAGTGTTTAACTAATCTATTCAAATAGCCGCGTCCGCAGTCATGGACATGCTTGGTGAATTCAAATGAGGGGTAGTTTGCGAAAAGAAGGGATGGTAATGATGTTGTATGCAGGAAAATGAATTTAGCTATGTGGTCTTGTTTGGACGGGTCCTGTGTGGATGGTTGGATGGTAACACCCGTTATTTTAAATGTTGTTTTTTATCTCTGTTTGTAAATTGTTTATAACTGCAACTGCTGTGTTATGAAAAATAGCCTTAGCCTTTCTTTGTCAGCAATGCATATGCATATTTCCATGTACTTGCTAAGTATTCCATGTACTCACTTTGCAATTCCCCCCCAATTCCAGAAGAAAGGTTTCCGCTGTTCCCGGAGGAGTTTGCTGCTGAAGACGAGGAATAGGCCGTGTGCCCCAGTTGACTGCCTGTGGCATGTTAAATGGAGCTTCCACGTATTTATTTTATTTTCGCTGCTATCTTGTTTTCTTTAGGCCCTTCGTGGCATAATAAATGTAAACTTTAGCCATAAGGCTTTTCATAGTCAATTTATTAATAAATAGTTTAGTTTCCTTTGTGATGTTGGCTGTGATATTATTCTTGTAACTGTGTGTGCTAGCATGATCCTGGGGTTAGTACGTGTACACAGAGGGTCCTGTTTTAGGGTCCCATAGGGTTGGTATCAGAGCCACATCGATTGTAGGTTGCAGCCTTAGTTAGCCTGGTCATACTTCAAAACCATTTTAAAAGAATCACAAAACAATATAATTTGTTCCTTCTTTACTTACTCTTTCTTGACTCTTCCCTTTTTCGGAAATCTTCCCTTACCTGCTTTAATTTCTACCGTCAGCCATGGAAGGAGGATCTACACTAGTGATGCATTGGGTCTTGTGAAGCTTCGTCGTGGACCAGGGTTTAGCTATAGAAGTGGCTCTTGTTTGGGGTCACTTTGCCTATAGTTAGTAGTTCACGTTAGTAAGATGTTAAGGTTGTGTGTTAAGAGGCGTTGTTTGTTTTTTTTAAGTTTTTGGTTTTTCCGGTTTGTCGTACGTTTGCTTTGGTCTGGATGTGCTATTCTACCCCATTAGTTGCCCTTCTTCTTAGAGCTGTTCTCAGCTTCCTAGTACCTCTCTAACGGGCCACATGTTGAACAGATGGTGAACACCAGGGCTGGGGGTCACAGTGGAGGTAACCAAAACAATGATGCTCAGCCCGATGGTCAACAACAACCCCAAGCACCTCAAGTGAACCAACAAAATTTTCAAGCCTTCATGCAGGCCCAGACCGAGCTCATGAGGATGATGATGCAACAACTTCAGAACCAACAACAGCAGCAGCCGCAATAGCAACCGCAGGGCCATGTTTATGCTCCCCCTCCACAGAGTAAGATGTTTGAATTTCTGTGTACCAAGCCGCCGGTTTTCAAGGGATTGGGTACTCCACTTGATGTGGAAGACTGGATGCGTACCATGGAACGCAAGCTGGAGATCACTCAGTGCTCTGATGGAGAGAAAGTCCGTTTCACCATCCAGCAATTGGAAGGAGTTGCCTTAGACTGGTATGAGAATCTTAGGGGAGGTTTGGATGACCCTGAAGCCCTAACTTTTGAGGAGTTTTGTGCAGCTTTTTGTGATTACTATGTCCCTGCTGGCATCAAAGAGCTGAAGAAGGAAGAGTTACGTACTCTTCAACAGGACAACAAGATGGTTCAACAGTACCTGACCCAGTTCACTACTCTGGCCTGCTATGCTCCAGAAGATGTTTCTAGGGATGCAAATCGTCAGAGGCACTTCCTGAAAGGTCTCAATTCTGGTCTTAAGATTGGACTGGTTGCCCATGATTTCAGTAGCTTTCAAAGCTTGGTGAACAAGCACAGGAAGCTTGGTGAGGATCGCAAGCGTAGGATGAGCCAAAATGCCAATGGCCCAAGCCAGCGACAACGTGGAACGTTTCCGCAATACAGTCGTTAGAGATTTACCCCACACTCCAGGACTGTTCCACAGATGCCACCTCCAAACACTTAGAGACCTCGCCCGTCTACTTCGATTCAGCTAGTGCAGGGAGTCGGAAGTCAAGCAACTACACGTTGCTGTTACAACTGCAAGGACCCAGGCCATCTCACCAACAACTGTCCTCTTCCCAAGAACATTACTCCCATGAAGTTCAATCTAGGAAATACCCTAGCTAAGACGCCAGCACCAGGAGCCGGCCAACAAGCTATACCAGCAACACTGTAGACCGTGGTTAGAGGATGTGCCAACCATGTCACTGCGGAGGAAGCCCAGACCTCTACGAATGTTGTCGTGGGTAAGTTCCTAGTTAACTCTATACCTGCAACAGTTTTATTGGATTCTGGAGCTTTGCATTCGTTTGTTTCTCGGGTTTTTACTTCTCAACATCAGTTTCCCACCATACCTCTTAAGTGCTCCTTGCTTATCCAAACCCTGGGTCAGAAATGAGAACCCAAACTGGTTGTCCAAGAGTGAAAATTGAAATAGAGGGTGTAGAGTTCTTTGCCAACCTGATTATGTTAGATACACCCCAGCTTGATGTCATCCTAGGGATGGACTAGTTGCATAACCACAAGGCGGTGTTAGATTGTGGAAGTCGATCGATCACTTTAGAAAACTCTAAAAGAGAGAAAGTGAATTTCAAAGCCTTAGCTAATCCCCCTTGGAAAGGAGCCATAGTGCACCACATGGAGATCTCTGAGCTACAGAAAGTACCAGTTGTTACAGAATATCCAGATGTTTTTCCTGAAGAACTGCCAGGTATGCCACCGCATAGAGATATTGAGTTTGTCATTGATCTAGCTCCAGGGACATCGCCCATATCCAAGAGGCCGTACCGTATGGCAGCTAATGAGTTAGCAGAGATGAAAAAGCAGATACAAGAGTTGCAAGAGAAAGGTTTTGTGAGGCCTAGCTCATCGCCATGGGGAGCCCCAGTTATTTTCGTTGAAAAGAAAGATGGGACAAAGAGAATGTGTGTTGATTATCGTTGCTTGAATGATGTAACCATCAAGAACAAGTATCCTTTGCCACGGATTGATGATCTCTTTGATCAGATGAAAGGAGTAGGTGTATTCTCCAAGATTGACCTTAGATCAGGGTATCATCAGCTTAGGATCAGACCCGAGGATATCCCTAAGACGGCGTTTTCCACTAGATATGGGCTCTATGAGTACACAGCTATGTCTTTTGGGTTGACAAATGCCCTTGCCTACTCATGAACATGATGAACAAGGTATTCATGGAATATTTGGACAAGTTTGTTGTTGTTTTCATTAATGATATTCTCGTCTACTCCAAGGACAAGAAAGAGCACGAGCATCATCTGAGGCTTGTTTTGAAGAAACTAAGAGAACACCAGTTATATGCCAAGTTCAGTAAGTGTGAGTTCTGGATGAAAGAAGTTGAATTCCTTGGACATGTTGTGACCGCAGCTGGAGTTACAGTTGATCCAAAGAAAGTGAGTACGGTTATCAACTAGCGGCCGCCCAAGACCGTGACATAGGTTCGCAGTTTTCTTGGTATGGCCGGCTACTACAGAATATTCATAGAAGGTTTCTCCAAGGTTGCTCGTCCACTGACGCAATTGTTGAAGAAAGAGAAGAAGTTTGTGTGAACACCAGAGTGTCAGTGCAGCTTTGAAGCCTTGAAGAAGAGTTTGACATCAGCACCAGTGTTGGTTTTGCCCGATATCCACAAAGGGTTTCACATCTACTGTGATGCATCTCGTACAAGACTTGGTTATGTTCTAATGCAGGAGGGCAAAGTGGTTGCCTATGCCTCAAGACAACTACACCCACATGAGGAGAATTACCTGACCCATGATTTGGAGCTTGCCGTAGTGGTACACGCACTAAAAATATGGAGGCATTACCTGATAGGCAACCGATGTAAGGTGTATACAAACCACAAGAGTCTAAAGTATACCTTCACCCAGCATGACCTGAATCTGAGACAGGGAAGATGGTTAGAGCTGATCAAGGATTACGATGTGGGAATCCACTACCACCCAGGCAAGACAAATGTTGTTGCCGATGCCCTAAGCAGGAAGGTCTACTGAAGCAACCTGGAAATTCAAGAGAGCCAATTATCACTCTTTTAGGAGTTTGAAAGGTTGAGTTTGGAGATAGTGCCAGAAGGGTATGTGGCTAACCTGGAGGTCAGGCCTACCTTGGAAGACCAGATCAAGGAAGCTCAGAAGGATGATGCAAATGTCAAAGAAATCAAACTCAACATGAAGAAAGGAAAAGCCATAGGATTTGTTGAAGATGAGAATGGTGTTATATGGCTGCAGGAGAAGTTAGTTGTGCCAGATCAGCCAGAACTCAAGAAGCTTATCTTGTCAGAGGCACATGAGTCCCGCTATTCCATCCATCCCGGTAGTACCAAGATATATCAAGACCTCAAGGGCAAATTATGGTGGCCTAGCATGAGACGAGAGATTGCAGAGTATGTAGCACTTTGTGATGTCTGCCAGCGAGTTAAGGTAGAACACCAATGACCCGCTAGACTTTTACAACCATTGAAGGTACCAGAATGGAAGTGGGATGAGATTGGCATGGATTTTATCACAGGTTTGCCCAAGACTCGGTCAAGATATGATTCCATCTGGGTTGTTGTGAATCGTCTCACCAAAGTTGCTCACTTTATTCCAGTCAAAGTAACCTACTCAGGTGACAAGTTGGCAGAACTATATGTGAATTGGATAGTGTGCTTGCATGGAGTGCCCAGGAAGATAGTCTCAGATCGAGGGACTCAGTTTACCTCTCGCTTCTGGCATGCTTTACATGAGGCGATGGGTACTCGTCTCAATTTCAGCACCGCATATCACCCCAGACTGATGGGCAGACAGAGAGGGTTAATCAGATTTTGGAGGATATGCTCCAAGCTTGTGCTTTAGCCTATGCTTCTAGTTGGGATAAGAATCTACCCTATGCCGAGTTCTCCAACAACAATAGCTATCAGGCGAGTCTACAGATGTCACCGTTTTAAGCTTTACATGGGCGGTCATGTAGAACACCTTTGAATTGGAATGAGACAGGAGAAAGAATGGTTTTTGGACCCGATGTGATCCGCGAAGCCGAAGAGAAAGTTGCTTTGATCAGGGATAGATTAAAGGTAGCTCAGTCTCGACAGAAGAGTTACGCAGACAACCGTCGCAGGGATTTAACTTTCGAAAAGGAGGACTATGTCTATTTGAAGGTAACCCCATTGAGAGGAACCAAGAGGTTTCAAGTGAAAGGAAAGCTTGCCCCTAGGTATGTAGGTCTGTTCAGGATCGTTGCTCGTCGAGGAGAAGTTGCATATCAGTTGGAGCTGCCACCATCAATGTCAGGGATCCATGATGTGTTCCACGTCTCGCAGTTGAAGAAGTGTCTTCGGGTGCCAGAAGAAGAAACCCCATTGCAGGCAGTGGATTTGCAACCAGATCTGACATATCATGAACATCCAATCAAGATCCTCGAGACTGCAGAGCGAACCACGAGGAGTAAGACCATCCGTTTCTGTAAGGTTCGGTGGAGTCATCACACAGAAGCAGAAGCCACCTGGGAGCATGAAGATGATCTGAGGGCAAAGTTTCCCGAGTTGTTCCCAAGCCTGTCCGAATGTCGGGGTCGAGATTCCGTTTAAGGGGGTAGGTTTGTCATGTCCGGATTTTTTGTTTTCTGTTTTTTTTGTCTGATTGCGAAAATCCATCTCTGGTTTATTAGCCTCAAACAGCTTTATGAAAAATTTCGTAATAAAAAGGATTTAATATGATTAAATAATTAATTACGGTGTGGTTTGTTTCCATTTTCTTAATCGAGGTTATTTGGATTTCGGAAGTGGAGCTCGTTTCCCAATTTATTTTTTCCCCAGATTCACAGACTCTAATTTTCGTGTCCGTACCAATTTCTAATTACCCAGAGATTCAATTTCATTTCCTAATTCTGCAAATAATCCCAACAATTTCAAAGGGTCTGAATTTGGCAATTTTTTCCAAAAAAGCCCCTGCAATCCTTTCTTTTCTTTTCCCCTTCCTTCTTCTTCTTTTCTCTTTTTCCACTCAACCCCCTGCCTTCCTTTCTTTTTCTCTTCTGCTCCTTCTTCTTCCTCCTTCGGCAGGGAGGCCGAAGGCCTTCTCCTCCTTGTGCCGCGGCCGGCCCAGCTGCCGCCGGCCTGCGCCGTGCCCCGGGCCTACTCTCCCCGGCCGAGCACGGTCCCCACCCGCGCCGCGCCGCAACCTGACCCGTGCCGAGCCATCGCGCCGCCTACGCCCACCCTAACCGCTGCGCCGCCCTAGCCACAAGCCACCTCTATATATATGCACAACCAGCGTCATTTTTTTTCCTCTTCTCCCGAAGCCGACGCAGCCGCCATCTTCCTCCACCCGCCCTAGCTGCCGACGCCGCCAATGAGCATCGCCACCCCTGCGCCGTCTTCCTTCCTCGCCCTCGCCTGCGCCCTGCTTTGCCAGCCGAACCCGCTGCCTCCGGTTCCACCGGCCAGCGCCACCGCCGGGCTCGCCTCCTCTTCCTTGCCCTAGCGCCACCGCCGCAGGTTCGCCGCCGCCACCGCCGCTGGGCTCACCACCCCTGCGCCACCCTGCGCCGCCACCTGGGCTGTGGCCGAAGCAGCCGACCGACAAGGGCAGTGCCTGTGTCCCCCTAGGTGACAGCGACATATGGGCCCCGCAGCTAAAAAAGTCCCCCTTGATTTACACCGTTGGATCTCCCAGATTGAATCTCAGCCATAGGATTTCATGAGTCCAATTTTGCCACATCACCTCGCCACATCAGCCCGAGATCTCGCCCTGTCATCGCCACATCATCGTCACCTCATCCAATCTGGTACATGTGTCACCACATGGCGTCCACGTCGTCATGTCCACCGAACCTCTCTCTTCCGGTCCGTAGACCGAGTCCGTCATGAACCATCTCACTGACCAGTGGGCCCTGCTCACTTTTCCTTAACAAAAATAATTCAATTTCCGAACTTAAATTCCAAAGAATATTCTTAGAATATTCCTTTTTCTTTTCTCCTAGGATTTTTCCTGTTCTCAAACTTCCGGAGTTCATATCTCATCCATCCGGACTCTGATTCGACCCGTTCTTTTTCCTAAATTCTTCTAAAATCGAGCTCTACCTCTCGGTTCAGTTGGTTATTTTAATTGATGTTATTTAGGCTGTTTTCTTGTTATTTATTTGTTTCCTATTGCAAACGTATAGATGCGGAAGCCAAGGAGCAGTTCGCCGCAGAAGACGCAGGGCAAGGACAGTACCTGGAGCAAGGCAAGTGCACCCTTTGAACATATTGGACCCAATTTATAACTTGTTTTGTTGTGAAACATGCATTATTTTATTTATAAAATTATCGATGGGTAGTATGACCTAAATATTGTTATTCCATGCCTTTGATTATTGAATATCCTGTGATACCTTGTCACCCTAGCCTTTGTGAGTTGAACATAGGGGTCAACTCAGGGTAGAGTAGTAAATGCTTAGCCCCACTCAAGTCATTTTACAAGCAAAATATAATAATGATTAATGATATACTTATCACTGCTTTATTTGAGCTGTGTGGCTGTGTGCCATCTTTCCGGTAGCATGTGTTGCACCGTGTAGTAAACCATGGGCGGATAAAATGTTTTGGACTAGGGTGATGGGTGGTTCTGTGTGAACCTAATAAGGGGGTAAGGTATCTGTGTGATCCTTACCAGGTTAGGTCTCCGTGTGAGCCTAATGTGAAGCTGTGTGCTATTGTAGTTTTGGCAAGTTGCCCTGGTCAATTAAGGACTTCACTTCATAAGCCAATGACCTGAGCCTAACGTACAACCACATGCCCTAATGGGAAGGACCTGGCCTAGTAGGATTCCAAGTCTTGACACTGCTGGCCCAGGTGGTTAGATGATAGGTTTTATGGTCAGTCATGGGTACTTTCTTGTCTGTGTGAGGAAAAGGTGTCTCATGGGGGAAGGCAGTGTTGAGGCAGAGTTTCTAAAAAGCCTTGTTACAGATTCCTTGGCCGCACACAATGAGAAGTGTGATATTTGCGCATGGCCGTTAAGAGGATGATGTATCTTGTAGGTAAAGCTGTACAACCTTGGTAGAGTGTTTAACTAATCTATTCGAATGGCCGCGTCCGCGGTCATGGACATGCTCGGTGAATTCAAATGAGGGGTAGTTTGCGAAAAGAAGGAATGGTAATGATGCTGTGTGCAGGAAAATGAATTTAGCTATGTGGTCCTGTGTGGATGGTTGGATGGTAACACCTATTATTTAAAATATTGTTTTTAATCTCTGTTTATAAATTATTTATAACTGCAACTGCTGTGTTATGCAAAATAGCCTTAGCCTTTCTTTGTCAGCTGTGCATATACATATTTTTGTGTACTTGCTGAGTATTCCATGTACTCACCTTGCAATTTCCCCTAATTCCAGAAGAAAGGTTTCCGCTGTTCCAACCAAGCTGTACTCAATTTATATATATAAATAAATTTTTTTACTCTGACTCACTACTTCAATTGTTTCAACCAAGTTGTGAGTCAGGGGCTATGTCGAGGCCATGGGCCTCGGGTACTTCAAGGTAGGCAATTAAGGCCCACTCGACAGAGGGTGGGCCGGCTCCCTACATTTGGAGATAGAATAAGACTCAGCTTCATATTACCTTGCATGACAAGGAAAGGGATATAATCCTAGCCGGACTCTTTATGTACTAATAAGGAAAGCCATTGGTCGTATCCGACTGAGTTTTCTACCCTGTAACTCTCATCCCTCCAGTATAAAAGGAAGGGTAGGGAGCCCCCTGGGGCAGGACAAGATGCAATCTCATTAGAGAAACCTCAAAGGCAATGCACCACAACTAGACATAGGGTATTACCTCATCTCGAGGGCCTGAACTAGTATAAATTATTTAGTGTTCCTTTGCAATCCATCAAGTTTAGGTGTCACGAGTAGCCCCATATTCTTATTGCCGGTGTAAAACATTAACAGTTGGCGCGCCAGGTAGGGACTTTGGCAAGATCATCTTCAACAAGCCTGTTGGATCCAATCACCGGAGTCGATGGCATCAACTTCTTCCCTGAGTAAATAATCAGCTTCGGGAGCCTTGACTTCATCGCCGATGAATTCGGCAACCTTACTTTGTCCGACTCAGATCCGATCCGATCGGCCAGGGACTAAGCCGACTCCACGCCGGTCGGCCTACGTAACGCAGCAGTGATCTTCGTCGACATGCTGCGGCGATCTCCAACATGCCAAGTCTAGGGACAACTCTTTCTTTCGGTGTTCGACTCGGACTCAGTCTTAAGCCGGCCGAGATCGGGCTAAGAGAGGAGGAGATCATCAATCTCCCATTCGGACTTGGCAATGCTGCGGATAACTTCAATCAACATCTAATGCGGCAAACCCGATCCCCTGGAGTTCAACTTGGATATGGCCCAGAGCCGTTCGAGTTGGAACTAGGGAGTCGGAGTCGTTATTACTCCCCTCAACTATCCTGACTCCGACTCCCAGTGGACAGCAAACTCAGGAAGCTTTTCTCCACCACACGAAGTCTTTATGGCGTCAAAGGGATCAAATCAAACACAAGATACACGCCAACTACGCGATCAGCAGGAGGAGGAGACTCACAAACTATGTGAGCAACAGGAGGAGGACGCACGATGCTTGCAGGCCGAGCGCAATGCTCGCAAGAACAACTTGCGCAAGGTTGGGCAGACTGCTCAACAAGATATCCACCAAACCAGAGTTGGCGACCATGACATCTTCTGAGCCCACCAACAAAACGTCGTGCCACTGCCACATTATGAACCTGCAGTCGGCCCGACACTAGGCCAAACCCCGACAATCCGGAGAATCATAGCAATGATTCACCGCTTGAGGGCCGCAGCAACAACAATCTGGATACTTCATACCTCAAAACCAAGACGCTCAGACACGCGTTCATCACTTCAGCACGACGCCGAGCACTGCTCTGGTCAGCATCACTCGATAAACACGACATTCATCTCGGCAATCCAAGTAACGATCACGGTGGCATCCATCATGGACAACGCCATGATAACCAGGACTCCCGAGGACGACTACGGTGGATCTCCACAAACACATATTAACGCTCGATTGCCAAGAACGCTAGAGGAGATGAGCGCCACTAACTAGAAGATGAGCAGAGCCGCGTCGTCTCCACCACGAACGGTTTTATGCCGCAAGTCGGAGTGAAGCCCCCACTCAGAAGAGTTTTTCAACTTCACCCCAATAACTACAAAACAAGTCGACTGGGCCATCTGCGCTCAACCCGACTAAATAGAAAAAATACGATGGAAAGACCGACCCCCGAGTCCCGCTCACAGTTTACAACCTGGCAATCCGCAACGCCGGAGGCAAAATCACAAGGCATGGCTAACTACCTCCCATCCCTTGGCAACTCGGTGAGACATGGCTAACAGGACATTCCTAGACGGTCAACCGGCTCCTGGGAGAACTCCTGAACGATCGTGCAAATTTCAAAGGAACCTATGACGAGACCGTCTTCCATCCAAGTATACTTTACCGTGCCACCAAAGAAAGAACAAGTCCTCCGCGGCTTCATCAAGCGTTGTTCGAGAAGAGAAACTCGATACCCTATATCAAGGACGAGTCATCAATCCGCCTTTTGAAAAGAGTCAAGGGAACCAACCCCCCGTTATCGCAAAGTTTACTCCGGAAGTCTCCCAATTTCTAGTCAAAAGTCTCTATTGACCATGGCGCAAACAATACGCCGACTCAGCCGACGCTGTTGCTAAGCCCTCAATGACAAAAAACACCCCTGACAGAAGAGCAAAACAGGACATAGATGGACTGCCCCGACTAAGGCTGGGAACCGCAAACACCAAGTCGGACGACTTCATTTGACAGGTTCGTCGCAAACCGTTCCTTTGACCTCCAAGAATCGAAGAATTAGAACGACAAGTGACATCTTCCGGGCTCAAAAGCTCTAATGAGGCAACTCACTCCCTTATGGTTTGAACCGATACGGCTTAGTGCCAGTCGGAGCGATCTTAGGCGGATGAGACGCCAATCCTCACCAAGCCTTCGCCAAGCCGCAGCTGTAACTAAATAGGTGTACATAATGCACATTTTCTGTTTTGTTCTTAATGATTGCAAAAGTACTCAAGTAGCATAAATTTCGATCCGTGCAAGCTTTGCTCCATGAAAGAACGAATCAAGCACCCAAAACGCGTGTCTGGGAAAGAGCCATGAGCCGACTCCTGATGCTAGGGGCTATGACTAGTCGAGCAGACTGTTTAAACGTAGCCGGGTCAACTACACGAGAAATTAATATCAATAACGAGGAGGAACACATATTTACATTTATTCTAAAATACATAAATTTTCTTCGAGTGATTGTTTTTCTTCATCAGATGCTACTCACCGATATGTTTATAATGCAAGGCCAGTCCAGATACGCGTAACAGGAATTGAGGCTTACAAGCTGATCTCCTACGCTTGGGGGCTGGACCAGGTCTACCAAGAACACTTGAGTGCGATCGCTTCAAGAATCACCGGAATGCTCCAGAGGCTAATGACAGTACTTGCGCCAATCGCGGACATGGATTCGACCTTACCTTGGTACACCCCATGGGGGCTAATAACCGACCTCCGGCACCTAGTTGGGGCTCGGGTACCACACTACTAAGTTAGGGTTACGCCCCATGAGGGTCACCAGTCGAATCTATCTAATGCGAGGTTCGGGTACCTTATTTGGTCATGACTTTGTTGGTAGGGTAAGGCCCATGAGGGTTGTCAACCGAATCCTATGCTAATCCGAGGTTCGGTACCTTATTCCGGCTATAATTGTTGCTAGGTTGGGTATGCCGGCAAGACGGTCGCCAGCCGAATCCAGCGCTAGCACAGCGTTCGGGTACCTATTTGGCCAAAACAAGAATGGAAGCCACTACTGGAGCTTTCAGTCGGAGGTAGCACCAAACCCAGAACCTACGGAGGTGTTCATTATTTTTCAAGACTAGAAGACCCAATCATTTGATTTCTACTAGAAGATGAACTTCCTAAAGATTGCAACAAAGCTGAGTAAGTCAAGCGACGGAGCAAAAGCTTTATCATAGTCGGAGAAGACCAATATTGTCAACGCGCATCCGGAGTTCTCATGCACTGCGTCACACCTGAGGAGGGCAAGCAGATCCTACAAATCTATTCACTTCAGGCATCTGTGGCAACCATAACTGCATCCAGAATGTAAGTCGGAAAGCGCTTACAGGACAAATGCTTCCTTTGGCCGACTAATGGTTACAACGACGCCAAATGACATTGTTCAGACATGCGAGGGATGCTAATTTTGTGGGCTGCGCTGGGTATGTCGATTTGGGCTGACTTATTCGGTAGTAGGCCAAAGATATGAGTTCTTAAATAGCATGCCCTATTGGGTCGCCCGCTGGATCGCGTTTAAATAGCGATGCAAGTGCTATTTTACAAGAACCGATTAAATAATCATATACGCTTCATGCTAAGCCTACACCGGGTGTATATATTCGGGTATCTTGATTATTTTAAGGTATTGAGGATATATCCTTATAAGTATCAATAGTTGGTCTCCATTAAAATTGGGGATGCAAGTATGTCTCAAGTACACCTCATCACACATTGGATTTACTCTATAGTGATACTACGGCTTACATGCTTAGCCAAAATTGCCTCTGAGCAAAAGAATACTTCAGCTGACATGATGCTGAAGAGTCTAATTTTGGGTAGATATACTACTCAAAAAAAGGCTAAAAGGTTAAAGATCTTTGACTTTATGTTTAATTGTATCACAATTAAGCACAAAGTAGGGGGGCTACACCTAAATAGGTGGCGCCTATTTGGTGCACACTATTCGATTCTTCCATGAAGCCCTTCATAGCCTCGTTACCAGGTTGACATCATGAAGCAGGACTCGGGAGAGAAGAAGCACCGAACAATGAGTACTCGGAGCAACAGCACTTGGAATCTCTTCACCGTGGAAGGAATGAGCACTCGGCATTAGTTGTGACTCAAATATGAAGGTCTCGGGGGCTACTATAGAGACCATGTGCCCCGGGTTACCACAAGGAAGGCAATTACTCACCACTCGGACAGAGGGTGGGCCGGCTCCCTACATTTGGAGATAGAGTAAGACTCGGCTTCATATTACCTTGCATGACAAGGAAAGGGATATAATCCTAGCCAGACTCTCTATTTACTAATAAGGAAAGCCCTTGGTCGTATCCGATTGAGGTTTCCACCCTGTAAGCAGCACGCTATGTATCCTCCCTTCAGTGATATAAGAGGTAAGGAGCCCCCTGGCAGGAGAAGACACAATTCTCACAGAGAAAACCTCAAAGGCAATGACACCACCAAACTAGATGTAGCGGTATTACCTCATTCTCAAAGGGGCCTGAACAGTATAAAATTGTTTTGTGCTTCCTTTACCAATCCATCAAGTTAGGTCTCATGAGTAGCCCCATATTTCAGGGCCCGGCTGTAAAAACATCAATAGGCCAACATGCTGATAACCACTCCTGTTATTGCTTAAACTTGAGACTGTTTTATTTGAGTCAGAAGTCTATAATGATGACTGGGCTAACTTCTTCTGAGTACAGTCTTTCGACAAATGCCCTTTTTTAAAGCTGTCCTCGTCACTCGGCATAATTTGGCTAATTGGACAACGGCTAATGATGGATATGATAAAGCAGTACTCAGGAGAATTACAAAAGCACCAAAAAACAACATGTATTTATAGCTATGCACAATCACCAAAAGTGTATCTTCTACAACATCATCTTAAAGAGTTTCTTGCCTGATTGACAACACAGCTACGTGGCAACTCCTCGGCTGTAGCTCTAGCAGTGGGCCCGCCTTGCGTTGATCAACTCAAGGCCTTGCTCTGGAGTCTGCCCTCGCAAACCCCTATCCCTCGCTGACCGCCTCAATATTCACACGGGAGTAGAGAGACTTGCTCATTGTGAGAGCCTAGGTAATCCCTAGGGTGGCATGCTCCGTAGCGAGGTTCTTCAAGATAGCTGGAGTGTCTCGAAGTTGTTGCAGCACTTGGGCGGGCATGCTTGAGCTGGACCTGGCTTCTCTCGGCTGCATAATGTCCAATAGAGACTTCATGGAATCCACAATGGAACTCCGCGAGTCTTCTATTGCCTTGATCTTCTCGTCAAAGGAGTTGAACTGCATCTGCACATTGACCTTGTAGTCTGCCATCCAAGAGAAAGGTCATGAAGGAATCTACTCACTTAGGTGGCTAAAGCCCAGAAGTGGACAAAGCACCTTACTTGCAAACTCAGCATCGACCTTGGAATCATGGAATCCACAATGGAACTCCGCGAGTCTTCTATTGCCTTGATCTTCTCGCCGAAGGAGTTGAACTGCATCTGCACATTGACCTTGTAGTCTGCCATCCAAGAGAAAGGTCATGAGGGAATCTGCTCACTTAGGTGGCTAAAGCCCAGAAGCGGACAAAGCAACTTACTTGCAAACTCAGCATCGACCTTGGATTTCAGCTTTTCAAGATCTACGAGTTCTTTCCTCAAGCGCTCTATCTCCAGGGATTCATTGTGGAGTTTGGTCTCGTGAACCACAACTAGACAAGTCTAAAGATCAGCAATCTGCAGGGGATACCTAGAGCTACTCGAATAGTAAGGGGAATTACCTCGGATGGTCCCAATCTTTTCCCATTGCTCGTCGCGCAGCTTATTGAATAACTCCCTTAGCCAGGCCTCCCTCTCCTTGCCAATCCTTTCCAGCTCATCCTGTGGAGGCCATGGGCCCCGGGTACCTCATGAGATGCATTAAGGCCACTAGGACAGAGGATGGGCCTAAACTTGTAATTAGGGATACAATAGGACTTGGCATGTATTACCTTGCATGACAAGGAAAGGATATAGTTCTAGTCGGGCATGTTGTATTCTTAAAAGGAAATCACTTGGTCGGAGTCCGACTGGGATTCCTACCCTGTAACCCTGTCTCCTTGGTATATAAGGGGAGGCAGGGCGCCCCCTTGAGGACATATCTGAGTCTCACCAGAGAAACCTCAAAGGCAATACACAACAACTGAAAGTAGGGTATTACCTCACCTTGAGGGCCTGAACCAAGATAAATCGTCTCGTGTTCCTTTACAATCCATCAAGTTTAGGTCTCATGAGTAGCCCCATATTCTTATTGCCGGTGTAAAACATTGATAGTTGGCGTGTCAGGTAGGAGCTTCGGCGAGATCATCTTCAACAAGCCTGATGGATCCCATCACCAGAGTCCACGACATCAACTTCTTCCCCGGGCAAACAATCACCTTTGGGACCCTCGACTTCGTCGCTGACAAATTCAGTAACCTTACCCTATCTGACTCGAATCCGATCTGATCGGCCAGGGACCAAGCCGACTCCTTGCCAGTCGGCCTGCACAACGCTGCGGCAATCTTCGGCGATATGCTACGGCGATCTCCAACACCCCCGAGTCTAGGGACAACTCTTTCTTTCAGTGTTCGACTCGGATTCAGTCTTAAGCCGGCCGAGATCGGGCTAAGGGAGGAGGAGATCGTCAATCTCCCATTCAGACTTGGCAACGCCGTGGATAACTTTAATCAACATCCAACGCGGCAAACCCAATCCCCTGGAGTTCAACTTCGATACGGCTCAAAGCTGCTCGAGATTGGATCTAGGGAGGTTGGGGTTGTTATTACCCATCTCAACTATTCCGACTCTGACACTCAGTCGGATAGCACTTCGGTGAACTTTTCTCCACCTCGTGAAGTCTTTATGGCATCTAAAGGCTCAACTCCCACTCAGGAGGCATGCCGACTACGCGATTTGCAGGAAGAGGAAGCCCGCCGACTACATGAACAACAGGAGGAAGACGCATGAAGGCCGAGCGTGATGCTCGCAACGATAATCTGCGCAAGGCTGGGCGGACTGCTCAATAGGAAATTCTCCAAACCTGAGTCGAGGACCACAACGTTTTCGTAACTCCTCAACAGAACGTTGTGGCCGTTGCAACCCTATTGGATACACTGCAGTTTAGGCCTGATCACTAGGCCACCCCAACGATAGCAAGGATTAAAGCTATGATCACCGCTACTGCATGCCAGCAGCATCAACAGTCGGGCGACACTCTCATACCGACCAATAGGTCGGCTTCTCCAATGGCGATCTCATCTGCCTCAACGCGACGCTGAGCGGCCGGCTCTAGTCAACCGCACACGGAGTCATGCCACACGTCACTCATCAACCACAATAATGACTGGCAACGCCGATATCAAGATAACAGTCGGGATAACCAGGATGTCTGAGGCCGACTACAACATGATCTTCGACAAGACATCAACGCACGATGCCGCGAACACGAGGAAGACGAGCGTCGCTGACTAGGAGACGAGAATGAGCGCTTCAGTCTCCATCATGAGTGGTTTCACCGCCGTAGTTGGAGCCGGGGTCCTCACACAGATGAAGGAGTACCAGCCTTTACCCATGAGCTACAACAAGTCGACTAGCCGTCAGGTTTCAAGCCGACTCGAGTTGAAAAATACAACGGAAATACCAACCTCGAGTTTTGGCTCACAATCTACACTCTAGCATTCGAGCAGCTGGAGGAGATCACAAGGCCATGGCTAAATACCTCCCAGTTGCTCTAGCCGACTTAGCGAGGACATAGCTAATGGGACTTCCAAAGAGGTCAATCGGCTCCTGTGGAGAACTCAGGGAACGCTTCATCGCCAATTTCCAAGAAACGTACAAGAGGCCATCTTCCAAGTACGACTTGTATTAGTGCCATCAAAGGAAAAATGAGTCCTTTCGTGATTTCATTAAGAGGTTTTCTGAGAAGAGGAATTCAATCCCAAAGATCAAAGAGCAGGTCACCATCGCCGCCTTCCGTAAGGGAATCAGGGACACCCCGTTCATTGCCAAGTTTTCTCGGAAACCTCCCTCTTCTGTCAAAGCTCTATTTGACATGGCGAACAAATATGCCGACTTGGCCGATGCAGTTGCCGAGGCCCTGGACGATAAGAAGGAGCCCCGATAGAAGGACAAAAAAGACAACGACGAGCCAGCACAGAACAAGTCCGGCAACCACAAGCGCAAGTTGGACAACATGGTGCTGCTGTGGAGAGTACTCGGCTGCAACCCCCAAGGACAGACGAGTACCAAAAAGTGATGAACGGGCCATGCCCCTTCCATCCAAAGGGCAAGCACGCGGATAAGGACTATTTCATGCTCAAAAAGTTCGCTTCCGAGCAGACTTCAATATCTAGCAGCAATAAAGACAAGGACAAGCCAGATTCGGGCGCAGCCGGCGACTACCAAGATCCCTAGGCTGAGCTCAACCACATCTTTAGAGGGCCGACTGCATACGAGTCCAAGAGGAAGCAGAAGCTCACAGCACGCGAAGTCAACTAGGTCTCTGCAGATGCCCCCCAGTACTTGCGTTGGTTAGAAACGCCAATCATGTTTGACCGCGTGGATCACCCTTATTGGGTCACACATCCTGGACGCTATCCACTCGTCCTAGACCCGGTCATCAGAAGCATCAAATTGAAGAAGGTTCTCATCGATGGAGAAAGCGCTCTCAATATTCCGTTCGCCAAAACGCTTGACGAGATGAAGATCCATCGCTCCGAGCTACGGCCGAGTACAGCGCCCTATAGGGTAATCCCTAGCCTGTCTTCCGCTCCACTCGGACAGATAACTCTGCCAGTTACTTTTGGCACGCAGGATAATTTCCCCACCAAGAATATCTGCCTCGAGGTTGCCGACTTCGAGACCGTGTATCACGCCATACTCGGACGGCCAGCACTAGCCAAATTCATGGCAGTGCCGCATTATACATATATGATGCTCAAGATGCTAGGACCAGCCTTAGTGCTTTCCCTTCACTGCGATGGCAAGCAAGCCTTCACCTGCGACAAGGAGAGCTGCGAGCTGGCCCAATCTCAAGAAGCGGCAGTCGGGCGCACCAACATCCGACTAGCTACTATAGTAGCAAATGAGGATGATCAAGTTCCGGCGAAAAAAGCAGCTAAGTCGGGAATCTCAGCTGACTCTGAAACAAAAAAGATCCCCCTAGACCCTTTCGACCCCTCCAAAACTGCTTTTGTCGGAATAGGACTAGACTCCAAATAGGAAGACAAGCTCGTCAGCTTCCTCCAGGCAAACAAGGACATATATGCTTGGAAACCTTCTGACATGCTTGGTGTACCAAGAGAGGTGATCGAGCATTCCCTCAACGTCAAGACGGACACCAAGCTAGTCGAACAACAACTACAGTGCTTTGCATAAGACAACAAAGATGCTATTCGGGATGAGATAACCAAGTTCCTTGCAGCCGGGTTCATCAAAGAGGTATATCACCCAGATTGGCTGGCAAATCCAGTCCTGGTCCGAAAAAAGAACGGTAGATGGCGCATGTGCGTCGACTACACCGACTTAAATAAGGCGTGCCCCAAAGATCCATTTGGTCTACCCAGAATAGATCAGGTGGTCGACTCAACTACGGGGTGCGAGCTACTCAGCTTTCTTGATTGTTACTCGAGATATCACCAAATCAGCCTGAAGAAGGAGGACTGCCTGAAGACTTCTTTCATCACGCCGTTTGGAGCATACTGCTATGTCACTACACTATTCGGGTTGAAAAACGCTGGAGCAACGTATCAACGAGCAATCTAACGGTGTTTACACACTCAACTTGGGCGCAACGTGGAGGCATATGTCAATGACGTGGTGATCAAGACAAAATTCAAGGAAGACCTCATCGCCAACTTGGAGAAAACTTTCCAAAGCCTTTGGAGATTCAAGATGAAGTTGAATCTGGAGAAGTGCGTCTTCGGTGTACTGTCCGGAAAGCTACTTGGCTTCATTGTATCACATCACGGCATCGAGGCCAGTCTAGAGAAAATCAACGCTATCATGAACATGGCACCCCCAACTAGCCAGAAGGACGTCCAAAAGCTGATAGGCTGCATGGTGGCACTCAGCCAATTCATCTCCCGACTTGGCGAACGGGGCATGCCCTTTTTCAAACTATTGAAGAAAGTAGACAATTTTCAATGGACACCTGAAGCCCAACAAGCCTTCGAAGACTTCAAAAAATTTCTCACATCACCACCAGTGTTGGCTTCACCCATGCCCCAGGAACCACTAATGTTATACCTGGCGGCAACCACTCAGGTAGTCAGCACAGTGCTGGTAGTCGAGCGAGCTGAACCAGGTCATATACAGAAAATACAAAGGCCAATCTACTTCATCAGCGAGGTCCTAGACGACTCCAAGATGAGACATCCTCAAGTCCAGAAGCTGTTATACGGCCTGCTTATCACTGTTCAGAAGTTGGTGCACTATTTTCAGTCACATCAAGTAACCATTGTCACATCGTATCCACTTAGAGACATCCTACACAACCGCGAGGCCACTAACAGAATCACCAAATGGGCGCTCAAGTGGACAGAAGTCCAGACGGCTACAAACATGGACAAGCTAGAGTACAGGACGATGTCCTTCGATGGTTCTCAACGGATCAGCGATGCAGGGGCTGGCATCGTGCTGACATCACCCACTGGCGAAAAAGTGAAGTACGTTCTCCAGATTCACTTTCTAGCTTCCCACAATGTTGCTGAGTACGAGGAACTCATCCACGGGCTCCGCATTGCCATATCACTTGGCATCTGCCAACTGGTCGTACACGGGGATTCTCAACTCGTGGTCAACCAAGTCATAAAAGACTGGACATGTCTCGACAATAATATGGCAGTGTATTGTCAGGAGGTACGAAAGCTGGAAAACAAGTTCGATGGGCTAGAGATAACTCATGTATTACGACAATACAATGAAGCTGCAGACGAATTGGCCAACATGGATCCAAACAAGAAGTGGTCCCGACTGAGATTTTTGTCGAGCAATTATTGGAGTCATCAGTCAAGAAGAAATCAGTGCTTGAACAGTCGGGGCTGAACCTAACCCGGTAACAAATGAAGTGCTAATCGTCTCTCAAGACTAGCGGACTCCAATTTTCAAATTCCTCTTGGATGACGAACTCCTAGAAGATCACAGTGAATCCGAGCAGATCAAACATCGAAGCAAATGTTTCCTCGTAGTCGGAGAAGACCTTTATCGTCGAAGCGCATCCGGAGTCCTCATGCGCTGCGTCACACCCGAGGACGGCTTATAGGCAGGGTTTTTTCTGGCTGACTGCGGTAACAGATGCTAAAGACATAGTTTCCACATGCGAGGGATGCCAATTCTTTGCAAGGTAAACACATCTTCTTGCTCAAAAACTTCAAACAATTCCAATCTCTTGGCCCGTTGCAGTTTGGGGGCTTGACATGGTTGGGCCGTTTAAGAAAGCGACAGGAGGGTTCACATACTTGTTCATCACAGTGGATAAATTCACAAAGTGGATCGAGGCAAAACCCGTTGCTACCATAACAGCGGCACGAGCAAAGGACTTCATCATGAATATCTTATACCGATTTGGAGTTCCCAATCATATCATAACGGACAACGGTACTCAGTTCACTAGCGGCATTTTTCAAGATTTTTGTGACGACTTTGGCATCAAGATTTATTATGCTTCTGTGGCACACCCGCGAAGTAATGGGCAGGTCAAGCGTGCCAATGGCATGGTCTTACAAGGTATCAAGGCTGGCGTATTCGACCGACTACAACCATATGCAAGGCAGTGGGACAAGAACTCTCATTTGTTCTCTGGTTTCTAAGAACCACGGTTAGTCGGGCAACAGGGCAATCCCCTTTCTTCCTAGCCAATGGTGCAAAGGCTATATGTCACACCCTAAAAATAAGTTAATAAATAATACATGTGAAAATATAATTTGTAGAAAATACTTAAAATCCTAAAGGAGTGGTTAATAAAAATCTCAAATAAATTTCAATGTAAAAATGGGCTAGAGAAAATTTTATTAATACTTCTTTAATTCTTGTAGTCCCTGGATTTTTCTAGGAATTATTTGAGCTACGGAAGTATTTTTAATAAATGGAAAACCGAATCAGTGAATAAATAATTGGAAAAAGGTTTTATCTTCTCTCCCAAGGCTGTGGGCCGACTTGGCCCATCTCCCCTCCTCTTCTCTCTCTCCCTCGCCCACAGCCTGGCTCGGCCTATCTCTTTTTTTTCTCTCTTTCCCTTCCCCGCCGAAGGTGGAGCCTACTTGTCGGGGTCATCTTCAACCCAGGCCGAGTCCAAGCCCGAGTCCGCCGCCCTCCCCGTGAGAAATCCGGTTGCTTTTCGCGTGATCTCCTCAAATTGGTTGAGGGAAAATCCTCCTCTCTATCCTCGCCGTCAATCCCCTCAAAACCCGGCGTGAGACGATTCGGGATTGAACTCGAACTAGAGATTGACTCGGAGTCCGTCGCCGCCCGAGTTTGCCGCCGCCATAGCCGCCTTATCCGCCTCGGACTCCTCCGATTGGCGACCCTATAAATACCACCATCCTCCCCTTAGTCCACCTCCGCCCTTGCCCTAGCCCTAGATACCCTGGAGAGCCCCAGCCTCGGTTAGATCCCAGCGCCGCGGTCACCGCCAAGTCCAGCCTCGCCGCGCCGCCGCTCAGTCACTCGCCATTCTACGTCGACTGCCCAGTAGTGTTCCCCTGGTAGCGCAGCGCCTAGTCCGCCACTCGGCAGCCGCCCTTCCTCGCCAGAGCGCCGTCGCAGCCAAGTACCCGAAGTTCGCCACCAAGTACTCAAAGGTCGTCGCTGCCTTATCTCGTCGCTAGTGGTCAATCCATCGCCGTTCGTCGCCGAGTACCTACAAGGTAAGATCGCCTCGTTGAGCTCATCTTTTTGGCTCAAGCTACAGTCGCCGCCGTACCCGGGATCGCTACCAAGCCTCACCGCCCGAGTCGCCGCCACTGCCGGTCGTCTACGCCGTAGCCTCGACAGCCGCCAAGTTACCCCTCCGTCCCCGTGGCCGCTAGATCGGTGTCAGGTGTCACCCATTTGTGCGCAACGATGGGGTTTCATCCGAGCCGTTGGATCTTGATCCAATCCATCCTAACCGTTAAACCCGATGGACTGATCCCATGGACTCAGTCTACGGTGGACCATTCACTGATGACGCAATAAATCTCTTTTTCCTTTTCAAAATTAATTCAATATTGTGTCATTAATACTTTAATAATTCCTGTATATGGTTTTAATCAATTTAAATTTCCAAAAATCATAACTAATTCATACGAACTTGGATTTAGGTTGTTCAAGTCTCTAAATTCTTTAAAAATTGAGATCTATCCATTGAAAATATCCATATGTGCTGTTGCTATGTGCTTATGTACTGTTTTTGCTTGTTTTGTTATTTGCCTATAGTTTCGGACATTTCGGAAGAGCCGGTTTACGCTGAGAAAGGTTCGGAAGACTTTGCAGAGCATCAAGGCAAGTCACACAGACCCACAACCCTTTAAGCATGTTGATCCTATGATTTAAACCTCTATTTTGATTCAAAAGTGCATTTATTTTAGAATGACATCAGGAAGGGAAACCCTAATCCCTGTTTATAGCCCGTTGTTTTGATACCATACCTTTGTGCCTATGGGATTAATATGACTAGCTAACTGAAATATTGGTTAGCTAGAATAATTCTAGGTTGCTTAGCTTAGCTTAGAAACTGTAGAATCACATAAAGGATATTAATCACATATGATTACACATAAAATGGTGATGGTTCTGTTCACGACGATGGTCGTGTGAGATTGATTCTTAATAAGCAACTAAAACATGGATGAATGGTGGGTTGTGAGCACCAGATTGGTTTTGTTGCTAGCGGTGCCTATAACAGTTAAGGACCGGTTCACGAGCTATTGTTATGAAGCATTTACCGTACTAACCATAAGCCAGCATGGGCAATGGCTAAACTTGTAGTATAGCATGTCCCAACAGGAGACACCATGGTGTGTTTAGTTGATAGGTGGTAGTGTCAATAAATCCACAGTGGCAGCGCCAATAAGACCATATATTTGGGAGCCAAGAGTTTCTCTAGACAAGAGGTTGAGCCACCTCTATTGGGGACTTGGCAGGTGGTCATTCTGTTGGACGTGTTATGCGAAGAGTCCTGTCACAACTCCTTTCCGAGGTATCGTGGTGGTGCTAAGGCACATGGTGACATGTTGTGGGGTTGTGTCTTGTGGGTAAAATTGTACGCTTTTATTGCCCAGACCGTGTCAATAAATTCATGGAGACAAGACACGCCGTCTTCTTAGAGAATGATCAAATCTATGGGAGCTTATAGGACAGACAGTTGGACCTTGAGAAAATCCGTGTCACCATGCCGGTTATCCAACAGGAAAATCTACATGTGTCTCAGGTAGTACCACAAGCATCCTCTTTTGTGGATCCATCTCCAGTTGAGGATACAAATGAACCTGTAGCACAAAATGATGTACAGACTGATGTGCAAATTCCTCAGCCGCCTAAAATTCCTAATGAACAACTAAGAAGATCACAGCGGGAGAGGAGATCTGCCATTCCTAGTGACATGAGATTTTTATTAGAGAAGACATTGGGAAAGCAAATGACCCCACTTCATTTAAGGAAGCCATCACTAGTGAGAATTCATCCAAGTGGCTTGACGCCATGGAAGATGAGCTAAAGTCTATGGGCACTAACGATGTCTGAGATTTAGTAGAAATTCTTGAAAAAGTCAAAACAGTAGGCTATAAGTGGGTCTAAAAACAGCCACTCATACACTAAGTCGGGTACCTACTAAGTCCGTGCCTAAGACACCCTATGAATTATGGACTGGTAGAAAGCCGAGTATAAATTATTTAAGAGTATGGGGCTGCGCTGCTGAAACCAGACCTTTTAATCCACATCTAAAGAAATTAGACCATAAGACTGTGAGCTGTCACTTTATTAGATACCTAGAAAGAACTAAGGGGTATCATTTTTATTGCCTAAACCATGTCAATAAATTCATGGAGACAAGATACGCCGTCTTCTTAGAGAATGATCAAATTTATGGGAGCTCACAGGACAGACAGTTGGACCTTGAGGAAATCCGTGTCACCATGCCGGTTATCCAACAGTCTGCCTGTGTCTTAGGTAGTGCTATAGGCATCCTCTTCTGTGGATCCATCTCCAGTTAAGGATACTAATGAACCTGTAGCACAAAATGATGTACAGACTGATGTGTAAATTCCTCAGCCCACTGAAATTCCTAATGAACAACTAAGAAGATCACAGCGGGAGAGGAGATCTACCATTTCTAGTGACTATGAGATTTTTATTGGAGAAGATATTGGAAAAGCAAATAACCCCGCTTCATTTAAGGAAGCCATCACTAGTGAGAATTCATCCAAGTGGCTTGACGCCATAGAAGATGAGCTAAAGTCTATGGGCGCTAACAATGTCTGGGATTTAGTAGAAATTCTCGAAGGAGTCAAAACAATAGGTTGTAAGTGGGTCTAGAAAACTAAGTATGACTCCAAGAGAAACATCGAACGATTCAAGACGAGGCTCATAGTTAAGCGTTTTTCGTAGAGAGAGGGAATAGACCATAATGAAATATTTTTCCTTGTCTCCAAGAAAGACTCGCTTAGAGTTGTCATGGCGCTAGTAGCTCATTATGATTTAGAATTACATCAGATGGATGTTAAGACTGTGTATCTTAATGGTGACTTGTATGAGCAAGTTTTCATGGTACAACCGGAAGGTTTTGTCATGAAAGGCAAAGAACATATGGGATGCAAGCTAAAGAAATCCATTTACGGTCTTGAGCAAGCGTCCAGACAATGGTACCTTAAATTCGATGATATAATTAAAAATTTCGAATTTAAGGAGAATAGAGTGGACAACTGTGTTTATATGAAGTATAAGGGTGGTAAGTTTATAATCTTAGTACTCTATATGGACGATATTCTATTAGCAAGTAGTGATAGGCATTTTTGTCCTCTAAGTTTGACATGAAAGATCTTGGTAAAGCCTCTTATGTTTTGGGTATTGAGATACACCGAGACAGGTTTAGAGGTGTATTAGGGTTATCTTAGATATCATACATCGACAAAATACTTGAAAGATACAACATGAGTAAGTGCTCTGTCACGCCTGCGCTAATAGTTAAGCGCAATAAGTTTGGTTTATTCCAAAACCTGCGGAATCAATTAGAGAAGGATCAGATAAGGACGATTCCGTATGCTTCAGGTGTCGGAAGCTTAATGTATACACAAGTCTGTACACGACCGGACTTGGCTTTTGTGACCGGAATGCTTGGCAGGTATCAGTCCAATTTAGGTTTAGACCACTAGAAGGCTGTTAAGAAAGTTCTGCGTTATTTGCAAGGCACTAAGCACTACATGCTAACTTATAGAAAGTCTGACGATCTTGAGGTTGTTGGTTATTCAGATGTTGACTTTGCGGGGTGTGTAGACACTAAAAAATCTACATCAGGCTATGTCTTCACTCTTGCAGAAGGAGCCATTTCATGGAAAAACTCTAAACAATCTCTCATGCAGCGCCGGCGATATAGTCTAAGTTTATAGTATGTTATGAGGCAACCGGGCAGGCTATATGGCTTAAAGGCTTTATTACGGGACTGAGAATGGTAGACAGCATTTCTAAACTACTCACTATATACTGCGACAATAAAACCGCAGTATTCTATTCGAGTAACAACAAGTCAAGTGGTGCTGCCAAACACATTTGACATAAAATATTTCGTCGTGAAAGATAGAATCCAGAATCAAACAATTAAGGTTGAGCACATAAGCACTAAGTTAATACTAGTGGATCCGCTCATTAAAGGACTACCACTCAATTTATTTAATGAGCATATTACTGGTATGGGATTAGTAGATAGCCTATAAGTGTGACTCTAGAATAGGAGCATACGAATCAACCAACACCCTATAAGAATAAGTTGTTTCCTATCGAGATAATTTGGTGACTATAGATACTATTATCGTAGTGGTGTTTCATTGACCACTACAACACATTATGTTGGTTTGCCATTCTACTCAGACTGGACTCGTTAGCCCTAAGATCAAGTAGGAGAATGCTGGTTGATCTACTGGCTCACGAGCTAGGAAGAGACGCGTGGGCAAAGTCCCACGCACCGATAACGATGTGGACCGATTCACATGATTGCGCAACGATCGGAAGCGCCTGTTTTCTTCCTAACGGAATCGCCTCCGATCTCCTCTAGCGCTAAAGATAAAAGGGGGGGCTACGACATGTGTATAGACGACAATCTACACATGTTAAGCTAACCCTGAAAAACCCTAACCGATCCTAAGCACACTGAAAGGAGACTGAAGGTCGATCTCCTCCTCTATCATCGGTCAAGTGGCGGCCAGAAGGACGACGCCATCTACACGTCGGACGGCAACCTACGGCATCGCTGTCAACTTCAACCATGTCACTAATGGACTCCACTTCAATCGGTCAGTAATTCACCTGAATTCCATAATTTTAATGTGATTATGTGTAGGCTAAAGATTAGAGTAATCCTAAGATCTTATATATACGCCTGTCCCTTTGATGTTTGATCGATCAAGGACTCACCTTGGGGTGGGGTGAGCAGCAAGCCGGTTTCTTCTTCCCCTTGTGTCGACGAGTTCACCTCCGTGCCTAGCTTCCCAATGAGGCCTCGAGTCGATCTTGCCCAACGCCGGCGTCAAGCTGTTTTTCGATTTCTTTTTCCCCTTTCTTCGTTCCTCTTCTTTTTCTTTTCTTTCTTTTTTTTTGAGAGAGGAATGTTCAACCGAATGGGCCTTTTGGTTCAGCGAATACAGGTCGCAGGCTGGTAATGGGCTTAAGGGCCAACCCCATATACGAGCGTGGCCCAACCCTCATTCAGCCGACAACCAATATTTCTTGCAGCCAACACAACCCCTCATGGCCCGTTTAAACCCTTCAACTCCACGCACCACGGTCCCCCTTGACGGGACGCCAGCCGCGGCCGCTGCCCGCCGACGAGCCCGATCCGCCGCCGCCGCGAGCAGCGCCCCGCGCCAGAGCCTCATCGGGGACCTCCCGGCCCTTCCCAGAATCGCTGATCCGCCTCCTTCTGCCCTACGCCTCACAATCACCGCGCTGGCCCCCTTCCTGACGCTACCTCGTCGCCTCCTCGATCAACCGGTTCTCTCGCGCAGCCGCCACCGGGCAACATCCGGTTTTATTCTTCTGGTAAGTCGTGTAGAGAGCTCAAATAGCTCCTCCTCCGTCTCTGTTTTAGACTTCTCCGTCTCTGTTTTAGAATAGATTATACGTAGAACATTAGCGGTGGGGAATGGCTGCGATCTTGTTTGATCTCTCGTTAGATTCAGCAACAGGAACATTTGTGTAGAACAATTGGTAGTGTGTGGTCGGCTGTGGTTCTGGATGTGGGTATATTTTGATGCGGGAAATTGTGTGAGCACATACCTTATTCTAGTGCTTTTGTCTTTGATGAGAACGTTTGTAGATTCAGGATCTTTTGTTTGTGCACCAACTCAAGCATTGAACCTGTAGACAAATCCGAAATTGAAGTTCATAATTCTTCAGTATGCCATTTCTGCTCAGTGTACAAGTTCTACATGTTATTAGAGTAAATATCACAAAACCCCAGCTTTTGCTGTTTATATACACACCTGTTTGGGGCCTCATGGTGCCTGGGCCTCAAGGTTTAAAATACACGAATTTTGTTCAAATTTTTTAGATTTTTCAACTTCTAGGTATATACCCAGGTGTAACAGTTTGATTGATGTCCATACCTTGCAACAAAACATCTCAAATTTAAAGTTATTTCACCATCCCATAATACATACCTAGTTAATTATATGTTTGGATGACACATACCTAGAATCAAAATTTAAGCAAGAAAGGCATGCATAAGTTCAAATTCAGTTCAAACTTGTTTGAACTAGCTAGTAAACAAGTTAATGTTCATACCCAAAAAGTTTTAAAATTTTTCATACTCATTTAAATTAAGTATACACCCGATTTGAATCTTGAGGCCTAGGCACCATGGTGCACCAAGTAAATTTTCCATATATATCAGAAAACCCCACTTCCGTTACCACAACTGCCTCCCCGTTACATCTGACAGACATGCCCCTACATGTCTGCCCCACCCATCCCTCTTATTCAATCCTCATCCCTTCCTCACTCTGAGCTGAAGTAGACCGAGGAGACCATGCCGTGCCCGTGCTGCCGACCAATGCCGGTAGCCACAGTTGTGCTGCGACCCCCCCAAGGCGGAGGCTCCTCCGGCACCATGCCGGAGCTTGGTTCAAGCAACAATTGTTGATCTGGAATATTGTTTACATGACCTGTCATGGTATTTGCTCTTTTTAATTGCACATTCATTCAATATGCCATGTACTAGATACATAAACAAAAACCTGAAGGGTATACCGGAGATTCACTTTAATAGTCAGCACACAAACAAGAGAGACATTTTCTTTAATTGAATTTCCTGATCGAGTACAACAAGCTCAAGGGACAATAAAGCATAATTGCTTGACTATGTTGTAGCTTAAACTATGAATTCAAACTTTTTTGAAAATTTGACCTCTACCTATGGTATTCTGTGTTATTCCTTGCGCAGCTAAGCCCTTTACCTATGAACATACAACAGCCTAGATAAGACAACTGACGGTTTGCACTAGTGCTAAGCAATTTCATTAGTCAACAATGTGGAAAAACCATATCTGATGTCCCATGAGTTGTGTTGCAAAGATGTTAAGATGACGAAAGTGCATTGTCAAAACCAGATGGTCACCCGTTGTTTCTTTAGGTGTTTATTTGATGTTCCCATATACTTGCACATAGTAATCAACTACTGTTCAGTGAGTAATTGAGACAAACAGGAAAAGGTGGTGTGCTCACAAAATCCAAATTGAGAGTTTCATCCTGTTGATGAATCTGTTATGAATAGATGAATCATTAGTACAGAGAATGTAAGATCTACAGAAGCAACATGGTATAGTTCCACTGGGGCGTTTTGTAATCTCATAGCCCGATCAGCTTATCTGAAGGGGGTAATAGCTGGAACTATACCATGTGGTAGACCAGACCACTGCTTATGGTATGTTGAGCAATAACAAGAGATCAAACTAAAAGTAGGAAGAAATTATATTATACATCAGTGTGAAAGTGCTAGTGTATGCTTGTATTTATTTTTTCTGGTGCA
This sequence comes from Oryza meyeriana var. granulata, assembly GCA_003991445.1. Lineage (NCBI taxonomy): Eukaryota > Viridiplantae > Streptophyta > Magnoliopsida > Poales > Poaceae > Oryza > Oryza meyeriana. Next base: position 47,630 of record RYFJ01000668.1, on the reverse strand, counting down.
TTCATTCCATCTGGACACAACTGTTTGGTTTGTCAGACTATTTGTGCTTCTACCTTCTTCACAGTTGTTCGTAATAAAAGCAGGCAACACTAGTTTGATAGTAAGTATGAATGGTTTGATTAGATTTCATGTCATTCTGTCTGAAAGGATTTTTTTTCTTTTTGGTGGGTGTGGGGGTGGGGGACATTATAATTTCACTGATGTATTCTGAATGCTGTTTAGTTGTGCATCATAGTCACTTGCGTCTGTGTTTCTGCTTAAGGACCAGTAGGATTAGGCCAATACCTCCAGCTATGTTGTACCACTTCTTCAGTTACATTTTTGTTAGCTTGCCATACGAATCCAGTCTCCATTTATTCTGCTGGTCATATTTTATATTGATTATTTTCATGGTATGAAGCCCCTTGAATTTCCTTTTAGCTTCCATTTTTAAGCTGATGTTCTTAAGTTACACTATTTGCAGTTTTTATGATTACTTTTCATTCACTTGGAGTTTCCATTTTGCTTCCATTTTTATCTGATGTTCTGAAGTTTTCAGCAGGACTTTTCAGCTGATCTCACGTGGACAACCAGAGGGACAAATTACCATAAAGTGCATGGTTACTTTAAGAAATGAAGCGTTTTGTCTACATAAATGATGAATCCTACCAGAATGACTATTGTGATAATCGGATTTCTAACACAAAGTACACCTTACTAAATTTCCTGCCAAAAAATCTATGGGAGCAATTTAGGTTTGTACGTATTGGCTGCATTTATTTTATATTTTCTTAAAATGGAAGTCTCTTGGTTTTTAAATTGTTAATGATGGAGAAGCACTAACTATAAATGGATTTATGATAGAAGCTGATTTGTTCATTTGGTGTTTCAGGCGTTTCATGAATCAATATTTCTTGCTGATAGCATGCCTCCAACTTTGGTCACTTATCACTCCTGTAAATCCTGCAAGCACATGGGGCCCACTTATTTTTATTTTTGCAGTTTCAGCAACCAAAGAAGCCTGGGATGACTACAATAGGTATATTTCAGACAGGCAAGCAAATGAAAAAGAAGTGTGGATTGTAAAGAATGGTAACCGCAAACATGTATGTTCATATGACAATATTTTCCCTTTATAAAAATATGCGTCTTTGTTTGGTTTTGTTCTTTCATGTTCTTAATATGTCCTAAAACATTTATGGGATACAAATAGTTCAGAAATAATTATAAAGTGGGCAATGCAATTTTATCTGAAGTGCTGGACGTTTTGGTAGTTGTACTGTGCATGAAAAGAACCCACTGCTGTAGATTAGGACTACATATTCTACTTCAGCAAACAAGAGTTAGTTTACTTGGATAGGGATTAGTCAATCCCTATCCTATGAGTTTGGAAAGTTATAGTTGATTAAGAATTTAGAGGCGTGGTTGTTAGGAAGGTAGATAGTTTACATTTGCATTAGCTGTATTTTATCTTGTCTTTAGACGGTCTGGCGTTGTTTTATCCTTGAGCACCTTATTAATGTGAATGCATTGTCATACTATTCATTTGAATAAATAGAATGAATTAGTCTGTCTCTCATCTAACATCTTCTCTATGGTCTTAAAGTCTACTCCTTTCTTGTCCCATAATCCTCTCCCAACTACCCTGTTGATTTTTTTAAGGCATATTCTGATTTCTAAAGGTCAAAGTTTGTAAATTTTGATCAACGATTGATTAATCAAACTGCAAATACATGTAATGTATAAAAATTATACCAATAGATTCATATTTCAAATGGTTTTATAGAATGTTGGTTTTATACCTATTAAGAATTTATTTTACGAGTAATCAATGTTCAATCTTGAAGATGTTTTGAAATCAAAACACACCCTATAAAACACATTACTATAAAACCTATTTTAAGTATTGAGTATCTCCATATTTTGAATAATTAGAGTGGATATATGAAAAGCAGATATGTTTTATCTCAAAGTGTATATTCATAATATGATTAGTTTATTGGGTTTTGTAAACATATTGTAATCATATTACTATAGAAATCACTGATTAAAGTTGCATTTTGGAGGTTGTCATTGTTACCGACTAAGCCTGAGAGAGATGTTTTAGTCATCAACTCATCATTCCTTGAATTAAGCAGAATATGAAGTATCTCCATGCCTCTCTGTCTCTACCGCTCTTTTTTCCGCAGCGTCTCTTTCCAACCCCTTTTTCTCTACAGAACTTCACTATCTATCTATCTGTCATGTCATTGCCCTTTTAGTGCTACTCTCCCTGCCTTCTCCACTCTGTTAGGCTGCACAATCTTGGGGGCTCATATGCATACCGGCCATAGTTATCCATTGTGTTCTCTCTTGAAGGAATGTGACAGAACTAGATCATCTTACTTTCTACTACCTCTGTTTTTCTTATTTGACATTGGTTAGTTCAATTTTGAACTAACCAACGTCAGATATATGGAAATGGAGGGAGTACAGTCCACTACAGATATCAGATACTTCCACAAATCCAATACTTCTTTTTATGCTAACTGTTGCTCATTACACCTGGATTCGTTATTATTAGAGTATTGAGAATCACAATTCACAAATGTATAAATTTTGCTAGTAACCGTACCACTGTAATTTCAACCTTTGATGTAATATCTGATTCTTAATTTTTTTATGCTTGTAACTACGAATATGACACTTCCCAATTGTTATGTAGATCCAAGCACAAGATATCTGTGTTGGTAACATAGTATGGATTCGAGAAAATGAGGAAGTACCATGTGACCTTGTTTTGATAGGAACTTCTGACTCACAAGGCATCTGTCATGTTGAGGTAAGACATGAATGAATAGACAAAATGCTTAAATGTGACCCTACCTTTGTTCCATGACTGATATTTAAAGGTAAAATATCAGGTGAACAACAATTTTCTTCAAACTAACAACTTACTAAAACTTACTAGCTAAATTAGTAAATGAATCGTATATGTGTTAATATTATTTGAGACAAATGATTGTGAATTTTTTTATTACTTCTATTACAGGGGACACTTGGCAATTTTTACATTACTCTAATTATAATACTAGCATTTATACTACCTATATATGTGATAATTTCATCACCAGACCTTTCTGTCTTAAACTTGTATTTTGGAGACAAAATAAGATACTAACAATATGTAGACGTACAAGGACCATTTTGAAATAGTAAAGAACTTCAAGGTGCACTTGTTAAAAAGATGTATTGCAGAGTTGGTGGGTGGCAGATTCACTTCCAGCACCACCATTGCTTTCTTTTACAAGTAGTATAGATAACGAATGTTAACACATGTAGGTATGTTGATATCTTTGCAAAATTTCAAGGTTGAACTCTTAACTTGGTGCAATTTAGTTTAATCTTGAACTTTTGCAGAGATGTAGATTTCGAGAAATTTATAACTTAGATAAAATCTATTTTTACTAGATGCGGCATCCTTAAATGCACTCAACATGTCTACCTAGCTGGCTTAAATTGCAAGTGAAGGGAATTCCTTTTTATATTCAGCCAAATATGTATATTTCATCCATATACCCAACATGAAAATTGAAGTCCCAACGTAGTTGTGGTGTTTGTATCAAATTGTGCTGCATAACAGAAGTTGAATATGGTAGAAATATGCGCATTTTCCTTGTGTAGGCATCATCCACAATCTATCTTTGTTATTTTTTTTCACAATAGATTTCTTGTATCTCAAAGAGATATTCATTTCAAGGTTTACCCTGTGTTTGGAAAGAACACGACTAACAGTTGTTTGTAGTCTCAGTGCAAAGTTTTCTAACATTCATGTTCAGCCAATAATTATGCAGGATAAATTTGCAGTTAATTTTTTTTTATGTCCAGGTGCCAGCATGAATACTCAATTCTATCACTGTGTGACCTTAACAACCTTGCATTACTGTGAACAAAGATGCCGTTGTTCAACCTAGTTTGTTAATTTATTTCTGTTATCTTAATCTGTTTTATTCCTTGTCTAATACTCCCTGCGTCCAAGAATATAAGCACACCAGGAGTTTTTTTTGGAGAGATTAGAATTGAGGTGAGGGATGGTTGTTTTGGTTGAGTTGGGGAAATAGGTGGGGAAATTGAATGAGGGATGATTTTGACTGGTTGGGATGAGAAAGTAGTTGGGGATGTCCTTATATTCTTGGACAAATTTCAAACTCTACATGTCCTTATATTTCTGGATAGAGGGAGTATTTATACTTTGATTTTCTTTTCCAAAGAAAAGTACACATTGAATCTTCATTACCTAACATTCTTGACCTCTCATTATTTCCTTAGACAGCTGCTCTTGATGGGGAAATTGATTTGAAGACAAGAATAATCCCATCGACATGTGTCGGACTGGACCATGATCAGTTGCACAAAATTAAGGTATCAGGCATTTTTTAAAACCATTTCTGGTGCTTCTTTTGTTGTCTTTTCACCACTTGGATGCCTTAACTAAACAGGGTGTTATTGAGTGCCCAAACCCGGACAAAGACATCAGAAGATTGGATGCAAACATACGGCTGTTTCCTCCATTTATCGATAATGACATTTGTCCATTGTCTATTAGTAACACATTGCTCCAGTCATGCTACTTGAGAAACACAGAATGGGCTTGTGGCGTGGCAGTTTATACAGGTACCTTGGACTACCTTTGTCCTAATTCACAAGACTGAGGTGTACCACTTTTTCCATCAATATTATAGTATACTCCAACAAATCTGATTGAAGCTGAATTTTTTGTAAAATGTTTCCCCTGACATTTGTGTTAATGTTAGTATATCTTTTAATTATATATCTGCATTTGCGGCTAGAGGCAAAATGTTCTAAATTTGGTAATTTGTTGGTGAGCAACCAAGCCAGACAATCTATCATGTAGACTACTCCCTCTGCCCCAAAAAAAACCTATTCCTAGCTATGAACCTTGACAAGCACTTGTCCAGGTTCATAGCCAGGAATTGGTTCTTTTTGGGACAGAGGGTGTACTTTAGTATTCTATTGCTAGCTTCAAAGCAATCTAACAAGTACAGAACGTAAATAGTTATTTGGACAAACTGAAATTTGAAAAGAAACACTCAACTAAACAAATGAGCTCCTAACATACTATATATTTTTCAGAAAATTTCTTGTATACCACAGAATGATATCCCTTCAATGTGAAGTACGTACAGTTGGTTGCCCTTGTGCAACACTGGCTTTACTTGCTGTTTAATGTTTTACTTTGTATCTGCCAAGGCATGAAATTTCCTTCCTTTATTTAAGTAAAAAAGTACCCGACCGCAGATATGGGAGGTACATGGTTGCTTTCGATTCTTCATAGTAACCTTTCGTTAATTTCTAGTGTGAGGTTATATTATACTTGCAAGTAGTTGTAGATGGTTAAATCTTGTTCCATTTTGCTAACTGATCATGTATTGCTGATTGTGAGAATTCTCCCCAGTGTTATTTACATAGGGAAATAGCACTAAGTTTATCAGTAATGGTTTTAGTTTTTAGAGATAAAGAGCAATGTCTCCACTCTAGAATCATTGTTTGGTTAGGACATTACAACTATCAAGGTCACCAAGGCCTCTATTAGAACAGTGTATTGTGGACATATTTACTCTACGTTTTTCATTATTTTCCTAAATCTTTTTTATGACACATTTATCATATGTTGAGACAGTTCATATAGGACACATACCCTTCAATATTGTACTTTAGTCAGGAAATAGAGCTTTCGCATATGCTCTGTAAAGTTTACATAATTTACATCAAGGTCTAATTGATAAGAATGTAAAGTGATTAATTTGCATCCAATGCTAATTAGTACAGATGTAGTTTTGGTACAACTTGCGGTCAACTCAAGAGTTCACATTTGCTCAATGCATACTGAACACTCATCTTTGGGTTGATTGTGTTTGTTTATTAAGGAAAAACCTACAGTTTATATTCAAAGATGAAAGGACATGACTGCTGAAATAAGACTGTTTTGAAGACATGAGTTGTTTTCAAAATAATAGATGTTGCAAATGTAAGTGTTGAATCATGATTCTGACAATAATGCAGAGGAAATGTTTGTGATTTGAAACCCCTTTGTATGGAACTTTTCATATATTAATTGATTCCTAGTGATAGGTCATAGAATATGGTTAACATTTTGTTATTTTAATTCTTACTTTTCTATTTACAAGGCTAAGACTGGGGTCGAGTTTACAAAAGGGCTGATTATTATCAATCTCGACTTTTCAGGCAACGAGACTAAGTTGGGAATGAGTAGGGGTGTACCAGAGCCCAAGCTTACCGCCATGGATGCAATGATCGATAAGCTTACTGGTGCGATATTCTTATTTCAAATTGCTGTTGTTGTTGTTCTTGGATCCGCAGGCAATGTGTGGAAGGACACTGAGGCCCATAAGGTACTTTTGTCTTTAACTGCTGCAGATGAAATGAGCTTATTTGATTAGGTTATATGATGCATGCCTCCTCTTAATTTTGTGCCAAGATTCGCTCCAACAAGCACATCATACGCTGCATTTTGACAATAGCAGCTGGGCTAAGTATGTTGAGCAGGCAACATAGTCATAAAAATAGCAGTAAACCACATTGCTTTTAGGCGCGATGCTGTATTGTCCTCTCAAAACCCTGTTTTTACAGTTTAGTTGTTCCTGCTCCCATTTCTCTCCATGCTTACTCCCTAGGGATTTCCTGTGGTTTCAAAGTGTAATGTATTCACATAAACTAAAGAAAAAAGTCATGTCTGTGAGAGTTGCTGCAATAGCTTGCACCTTTTTTTGATTGACAATGGATGGTTTGGCTGGCGGGCATGGGGAAAGTAGAGGCAGCGAATATCTCTCTCTCTCACTCCATTAATTGGAGTCATTGAACTTGAAAATTAGCACATAAAATTTAGAATTTTCTTGAACTTGACTTCCTGTTATAATGGTTCATTTTTGATACAGAGGATTTTACATGCTATTTGGAAACTGAACTAATTTATAGAAGTTCTTGACTTCTTGTCATATATGAGCCCTAAAGTTATGATCTAGATTAATATTCTTTACTCCATAAGCTTTTTTGTTGTATCAACATTAAATAGCTTAGAAGATAATAGCTCTGGAGATCGACATACAATTCGAGTGATTATTGCATCTTGGAACACTACTACTAACTGGGTCTTTAATGCATATTATCAATAAGTACCTGCAAACATTAATTTGATTTTTCTGGGTGCAAAATCATAACTTGATTGCATACAAACTCGAGATCGTTATTTTATAAATTAAACTATAATCAAGACAAAAGGTCATCTGTAGTAATGCACAGCATAGCTAGTTCCTTCAATAATTTTGCGGCAAAGAGTTGCTTGGAAGGGAAACCGCCTAAACTCAGACCTCCTAGTAGGATTCAATGAACCACTTTTTTATCATTTACTACCTCCGTTCCAAAATATAAGGACTTCTGGCTACCAATCTGGACATACAAAGATTCGTAGCCAGAAGTCCTTATATTTTGGAACGGAGGTAGTAGTACGCTAATCACTAGGTAGTCATAAATTCTCATTAGCTCCCCTATCTTGTTAACAATATGAGCATTCAATATTTTGTTCATACATGATCACCTGACAGTACTTTGCATTTTTTTAGCAATGGTATGTCAAGTACAATAATGATGAACCATGGTATCAGATTTTGGTTATCCCTCTGCGGTTTGAACTACTATGCTCCATTATGATTCCCATTTCAATAAAGGTATGAGACTAAAATTATCTAGTACTGGTTTACTTGCTTTTCTTTTATGTGGTGATTTTTGTGTCATTATCAAAAAAAAAATCTCATGCTTAATATTCCATCACTGACTAAATTAAATACGATGTTCAATTTTGGAAGTAGCTTGAGCAAACTTCTTTTCAAAAGCTTTGTCCTTCATTTTTGAACTTCCAATGAAAAAGGGGACTTGTAGTTTCAGATACAATCGGTATTGTATGTCCTTGGGTACCCTACTGGCAATTGGTATAGTTACTAGTTAGTTGTCAATAGATAACACCACAACTTTTTAGCAGAATGTGTGACCACTAGATCTCACTCCAGCGAAACGAAGGTTGATGTCTCTTTCTGTTAAACCAAAATACTAAATACTACTCCACTTCCATAACATTCAATTTTTTTTATTAGTACTAATGTACTTCCATAGTGCCCCTTCCATTGCTTTCTACAAGGAGTATTTTGGTGAAGAGCAGGAATTAGGGAGATCATGAAGCTAAGGTAATAATAGAAGAAAATGGCCATTGTACTCTTGGTGTTAATGCCTCAGTCAATGTGGATGTTTACTGATAAATGATGAAGAGATAAGTGAGGGAAAAAGATAGAAAAGGCTAATAACTTCGCATGCATGGCTTATGCTTAGGAAGAAGTTTGCAAAATTTATACACCTTATGTGTTGATATGGAGGCATATAGCTCATTGTACTGGCAGTGCGGCTGCAGGGATCATATGGGCTTACAGAGAACTGGACATAACAGGGTTGTCTCTCTTACCCATTTGTGTTGATTGGTTCCAGGATGTGAAATCTTACCTTTAATGCAAATTTTTTACAAGGATTACGATTCAGAAAACTAGCTAGTTTGACTCAATGCAAAAATAATAAAAAAGAGCTTTGATTTGATATTTTTTTAGAGCTGTTTCTTTAGTCAAATTTCATTCTCAATTCAGAAAACAGGGCAACTTGTTTATTTTAGACTTCTGATACACAAGCAATGTAGGATTTGCCTTAAGGTATAATGCAGATTGCAGAACTGGAGGCATCCTTGTTAAATGAAGTTATCTATGTTTCTTGTAGGTTTCTCTAGACTTTGTTAAAGGTCTGTATGCAAAGTTCATAGATTGGGATGAGGAGATGTATGACCATGAAACTGATATGGCTGCTCATGCAGCAAAGTGAGTAGACATTTTCCTTTTTCTTGACAAGAAGGATCTTGTTTGTTTTCTTGATCTAATCATCTCTTGATAACTACCAGCACAGCAATTAGTGAAGACTTGGGTCAAGTTGAATATATTTTGACAGACAAAACTGGGACTCTGACTGAGAACAAGATGATCTTCAGGAGGTGCTGTATTGGCGGCACCTTTTATGGGAATGAGAGCGGAGATGCGCTTAGAGGTATACATTCTTTAGTAAACATTTTTTTATTCATTCTGTCAGTAGAAAATATAGTAAAGCTAGGGTTCTAATCATGCCATTGTGAAGTGATCTTCTGCTAATGATTTATTTTTGTTTGTGAGCTGAACATATTAGTTATTTGTTTCCACAAGGAATTCATCTGTAAAAACTTGTATATTCCAGCGGAGGGGTTAGTATAAGCATGGTAGACTAATTAACTAATGAGTTATATAATATAGACAATGCAAAAGTATATTATGAAGAGACAAAATACCCATGATTTCAGCTTCCTCGTTAGCTGTTGAGAAGATTTTTCATCCTTATTAAAACAGCTAGCTTATAAAAAATGCAATAATTTTTTTAATTTTTTTGGTTGGCTTTTAAGTTGTTTTCTGTTCCAAGTTTGTATTATAAACCACCTTGGTTATCCACTTCTTTCAATGGTCCCTTTGTTGATTGACGCAAGACATATGTTGACCTTGTACAAGGATTAATGAGGTTATGCAATTGACTATGGTATGAGAGGAAATCCACTCACGACTGTTTTGGAAGGATGGAAGAGTATATTTATGTAGATGATAAATAAATGCATATTGAAAGAAAGGGGGCTACTATGGATACATTGGTGATAGGAAAAATCGTAGTAGATTTACATGCAAGCCTATCAACAAACCTTCTCAAATTACTATAAAATATGAAACCTGTGCCTCGCCATTGTGTTTACAATAGAGAGCAGATGTAAATTTATGTTTGGTTTAGTATATTTAAATATTTGGTGAAATTATGAAAACTTATGGTGGGTTAAGACTCAAGGCTCTTAAAGGAGATAATTCTAGAATCTTGTGGGTCTATCGTAACCTAGTCTTTAATGGAGAATTCTCCAGATATTTATGTGGGGTCATAATCTTATCTCTAAAATATGTACTGCTCATTGGGTGCTTATCAGACGGCTTGGATCATTTGAGATGGGTGTATGCTTTTCTTTGCTCTTCTTCTCCAATCAACTTTAGAACATAGACAATGTGTGGGTATGCCTTATATTAATTGATGAGTGCTAATAATCTGTTCTTACTTTTCAGAACTTTTTCATAATGCACATGCTTTGCAAGTTTGCTAATGTGTTATCTACTGTTATTATGTTCAGATATTGAACTGCTTAATGCAGTTGCCAATAATTCTCCTCATGTCATTAAGTTTTTGACAGTCATGACCCTCTGCAATACAGTTATTCCTATAAAAAGGTTATATTTACATCTGTGTCTCAGTTAGTCTAGGCACATTTATTTCTTTACCTTACCATTTCCTATTTTTGAAAAGAACAGTTCTAGCGGAGCAATTTTATATAAAGCTCAGTCCCAGGATGAGGATGCTCTTGTTAATGCAGCCTCTAATTTGCATATGGTGCTTGTCAGTAAAAATGGAAACATTGCTGGTAGGTTTCTTACATTTTTGCTATGCCTCCTGCTTGTCATCTAGTTTTTTTTTTGTTCCTGCTATCTTGGAAAAATAATACGACATGTATTTAAGCAGAAATTCAGTTCAACAGACGGGTGGTTCAATATGAGATACTTGACATTCTAGAGTTCACATCTGATCGAAAGAGAATGTCTGTCGTGGTATTGGATTGTGAAAGTGGAAAGATTTTTCTCTTATCCAAAGGCGCAGATGAAGCAATTATTCCATGTGCTTATTCTGGTAATCATAATAAGCCAAATATCTGTTTTTCATTAATTTGTTTTGAACTGTAATATTTGAAATATTGGTGTATTTTATTCACTTTTTTTGCTCTTCACTTCATGTTAATTTATAATTCTTGCCGAGAATTAATTGTAGTATCTATTCTGTCTTGACCCTTGACCTTTGTAAAAGCAGAACATAAAAAATCAAGTTTTCCAGTGCTGCTCAGCCAATGACTGCTTGTGTTGATTTTACTCATGATTGTAATATTTTTCAGGACAGCGGATAAAGACATTTGTTGATGCAGTCGACAAATATGCTCAACTGGGATTACGCACTCTCTGCTTGGGATGGCGTGAACTGGAATCGGAGGAGTACCTAGAATGGTCTCGATCATTCAAGGAAGCCAACAGCGCATTAATTGATAGGGAGGTAAGTATCATGTTGATTTATTTTATCTAGATATATGCATAATGCCATGAGACTAATATTGCAACATTTGTTCTACTCAGTGGAAAGTTGCTGAGGTATGCCAGAAACTAGAGCACAGCTTGGAGATTCTTGGTGTCAGTGCAATAGAGGATCGCCTCCAGGTTTTACATTTGCCTTAATTTCTAGTCAAAGTTGTTTTTTTGCCATTTTCTTTTCCTTTCTTATGAATTTGTTGATCTGTGTAAAGGCTGGTGTACCAGAAACTATTGAAATACTGAGGCAGTCAGGAATCAACTTTTGGATGTTAACTGGCGATAAACAAAGCACTGCTATTCAAATCGCGCTTTTGTGCAATCTCATTTCTTCAGGTGGCAGTCTTCTTAGTTCTTACTTAATATGTTTCACTTCCAAAAGATTTCACTAAATTTTTTGACTGATGTGATTAGTATTTATGTTGGTATTCCACCAACGATAGCTGTTAGAATCGCCAATTTGATGCCCTTCCACTAGGATCAACCAATGGTTAAATTATTATATAATGTGCTGGAACACTGTTCACGCGGATGAACAGTATGCTCGGTATTGTAGGTTAGGATTTGTTAGATTAGAGTTAAGATTACATTGAGTTGTTATCTATTTCGTTAATTATAAAAATAAGTTTAAGGGCTGAGTCATCCATCTATTTGAAGATGGGGTTGTATTCCGTTTCCTGAAGCAAGCAAAGACAAATGAGAAAGTCCTAGTCCCTGACCTTTATTTCTCCTATGGCCAGCTATTCTAGATCTATGTCTCCACCTATTGGTGGTCTCCTTCGTGTTGCACTATTCCACTTAATTCAATATCATCCAACCTTCCTCCAACGGATCCCCATGATGATGTAATGATCCAAGGATCATCACATTTCACTCGTAAATAACATTTCTGCCCATGAAAATTACCTCTGCCTAGAAATGTTTCAGTCAGTAATGTTTTGATCAAGTCCTTTATTACTTAAAATGTGACATTTTCTTAAACCTCTTTCAAACTTAACACAAGAATTTGCATCAATCCTCCACGAGTTAATTATAATCATCAATAAGCTTTAAGGAATGAAATAGGTGTTCAGTTGCATTAATTCCAGTTAGATTTACTTCAGTTTGAAAAAAAAAGGGCGATGGAGGGTGGCTTCAGTACACTGTTGCATAACTTTTCCTTTTCATATGTAGAGCCCAAGGGACAACTCTTGTATATCAATGGAAGAACTGAGGATGAAGTCGCCAGAAGCTTGGAAAGAGTTCTACTTACTATGCGGATAACTACTTCTGAACCTAAGGTTAGTTTTAAATGTTCCGTATTTAAGACAGATTGTGCATTTCATATACAGTGACGTAGTATTTGGTTGGAACAGGAGCTAGCTTTTGTTGTGGATGGTTGGGCTCTTGAAATCATCCTGTCACGCTATAACGAAGCCTTTACTGAATTAGCAGTTTTTTCAAAAACAGCAATATGCTGCCGGGTTACACCATCTCAGAAAGCACAGGTAAATTTAGTGGCATTGGTTTGCTCATGTTTGTTGAGCCAAATGTACTCATTACTATTCCTTGTTTTTACTGTTAAATTTTATAACTCAAAAATACAATATAGCAAGTATGACATGCCATTTTTAAGGGACCAGTCCATGTTGCTTCCCACAACTGTTTTGGCAGTGCAATTTTCACTCTCCTCTGAAACAGCCCAAATTTCACCCTGAACTCCTGGAACCTGAGCAAATAACCCTCTCCCCACAAACTGCCACTTTTTATTTCTGATGTGGCATACTGTTTTCCTGTATAATTTTTTTTATGGGCGTTGATGAGTGATCTGATTGGGTATGAGTGGGAAGTGGCTGGGTGAGGTTTAGTTGGTTTAGTGATGACGATCAGCGGTCAGGCGAACACCGCAATGAGATGAGAAAACAGAGGAACTAAGATGAGGGTTTGACTTGTAATTTTGCTCAAGTCCTGAAGAAAATGCCATGGTCTCGTAGATGGTGCCAGCCTCCTAACAAACTTGGCTAAAAACCAGCTAACATACTTGCATTGCGACAACTGAGATTATCTAAAATGAATAGATTATAGGAGAAAATAAGCTATCTGCTTCCGCCATCTGCAGCTCCCTGCGCGCCAATCTTCTTCCAGCGACGTTCATACGTGATACAAACCATGACAAATGTTGCATTTGAATTATCTGTCTGTGTTAAATAAGATAAAGCAGATGCAGAGGAGGATCTGTATCGCTTTGTTTATTTACTTTTAGGAATGGAGAAAGGAGCTTCGACCTTGTAATCACAACCATCAGAATCATGTTTTCTACCCCTGAGCAGCTATGTCATGTATTTAAACTGAAAATTGTTTCAATTGTTTTTGGAAAATGGACCAGTATCTTTTAATAATTTATATATATGCAAGAAGCTAACCTGTGCATGATAGATATCCATCAGTGTTCTACCTGGGCCGTAGTTTTAGTGAACATTATGTAGATCGATGGATTTCTTTTTCCTGATCCTGAGTGTCTTAATTTTTGTGTAGCTTGTAAAGCTTCTAAAATCATGTGACTACCGAACTTTGGCCATTGGAGATGGTGGGAATGATGTCAGGATGATACAACAGGCTGATATTGGTGTAGGAATTAGTGGCAGAGAAGGTCTTCAAGCAGCAAGGGCTGCTGATTATAGCATTGGCAGTAAGTCTTTCTTATCAAAATTGTCCTTCATGTTATCACCCATCAATTCTTGCAATGATTACATTATTTACTTAATGAAGTTTTACACCTCATCTTAGTGTTGTACTCCCAACGTCCCAGAATAAGTTCATCTTTATCGTATCTCACACATACCAATACAAAGCTAAAAGACTAAAATGCCCTCCCCTTTATCAAGTTCCAATGCAATTGTCCCCCACTTTAACAAACTCCAGTGCACTTGTCCCCCATTTTAGCAAACTTCAATGCATTTGTCTCCTACTTTAACAAACTCCAATGCATTAATTGCTCCAAAGATAAAGTCTTTGTGGGACAAATAAAATGGGTCAAAGATGAACTTATTTTGTGACGGAGGGAGTATTAATGTTAAGTTCGTAAGATCTTGTTATTTCATAATGATTTGCATACCATGCATAAATTCAGTCTGTCAAATGTGTTCAATTTACTTCTAAGTTCTAATATATTGAGCTGCTAGATTGTAAATACTTTATACATGTATATGTGTTCGATTGATTTGGCAAATGCGTTCGCAAATATCTTCTCTTCAACTTCTATCAGGATAACTCACATGTAGGAATGAGGTCTTATCTGATTGAATGGATTGCTGGAAAGACAGAAGAAAAATTAAATTGATATGCCTGTGTCTGTGTGTTTTGGACGTGGCACAGTAGCAAAAAGCATTCTACTGTAGCAGTAAGATTAGGGAAAACTTTACCTTCCCAGATAAGAAATTATTTTATAAATAGTTAAATTAGTTTCCTAGGAATTAGTTAAGTGGTATTCTATCTATTAGTTTGGAAGTTATCGGTTTAGTTAAGGAGTTAGAGATATGGTTTGTTAGGAAGGTAGAGATTATATTCTTGAAGAAGTCATAGTATAGTACCCACGGGTACTGTAACACAGGAATCCTCCCTACAAAAGAGACCAATCACATCGTTATGTTTCCAGCAAGCCTTGGAGAAAAGCATTGCTGGCACTGTCAAGGGGCGATTGGCCTGTTCCCCCGGTTTTCAGATCCTACCTTGCCACACTGGGCATATGAACAGGAATGCATTGGTATTTCCTAATGAAATCGTGCTGGGAAAATTCAAGTAATATTCAAAGAGAATAAAACTGACTTATTGAATATCTTCAATCAGAGAATCAAAGTAGTAAACTAGTTTGTGTTGTGATGCATTTCAGGACAATACTCACAACTACGGCTCTCTTAGATGTGGTAGTTGTGCAAGTTATGTAATGTTGCCACCCAGTTTATGACAGAAGTTTGTTCAGATTGAGATAGTTACTAGGAACATTTCCTATGATTTGAACTCAATGATATCTGCATTTTTCATTTGTAATATGCTAATAGTTTTCCCTGAGAGGTCACATGGTGTATGAAGATTCCTTGATAAACAAAACCTTTTTTAGCTTTGCATTTTTCAATATTGCAGTTAAATACTGCTACTTTTTGCCAGTTATAACTGTCTCAAAATATTGCATATCAATGAAATGGCATTAGCTATGAAGGAAAGCAGGATGTTTACATAGACAGGCCTGGCAAGGGTGATAGGACACCATGCATAGCAATAATTCTGGTTGTACGTTGCTCATTTGGTCCCAAGAATTCATCTATCTGTGGGAATAGTAGTTCCTCAGCTGTCTCTGGAGCTCTTTATGCTTGTGTTTATCAGTATTCGGCCTTCACTCTGATATTTTTATTATATTCTAGATTAGTTCGAACATTGTAATTTTACTTAGATTTTATATGGCCTTATGCCTCTGTTTTTCTGTCCTGGCAGAGTTCAGGTTTTTGAAAAGGCTGATTCTTGTCCATGGGCGATACTCATACAACCGTACAGCTTTTCTTTCTCAGTATTCCTTCTACAAGTCATTGTTAATTTGCTTTATTCAGATACTGTAAGTCATAAACTTAATTTAGCCTCCTTTTGTTTATTTGAGTTCTTAACGCAATAGTCTTCTCATAGTCCATTTGTCTATAACAGAATGCTGGATATATATGCTTCTCTTCTCAATTTCCTCATTCTATGCTGCAGTTTTTCTTTTCTTTCTGGTATTGCTGGAACAAGTCTATTCAACTCGGTTAGTTTGATGGCTTATAATGTCTTCTACACAAGCATTCCTGTTCTAACTACCATCCTGGACAAGGATTTATCTGAAAAGACAGTGATACAAAACCCAGAAATATTGCTTTACTGCCAGGCTGGAAGGTAAACTACAGATTTTTCAATTTTTTTTACCTAATAATATTTGAATTGGCGAGGGCAGTGTAAATTTCTGCACCTCCATCCCTCACTCCCATCACAACTAATAAGACATCTAAAAAACTCGTCTTGTCAGCGAAGTTAATGTGTTGTTATGCTTTAGTGTCATGACCTTTTTTCTGCTGTAACACATGGACGCACTAGTTGTTAAAAGTTCCTATATATTGTATATATTTTGTCCGTAACTTGCAAACCAGCAAATTATCTTAAACTCTTTAGATTCAGTTTGGGTTGCCTCAAGTAATTTCTGCCTCTTTTACAGGCTTTTAAATCCAAGTACATTTGCTGGTTGGTTTGGTCGATCATTATATCATGTAAGTTCATCGTTCTGAATGCAATGTAGTTTTGCATATATTGTGCAAATAGCAATCGCAAATGCTATGAGACAAAATATTGTGCACTTTGGTTAAAAATAAGAGAATTTCTCAATTTTTATTTGCATGCCCTTCTATATCACAGGACCTTTTTTTTTGCTTCATTTATCGAAGTTGTAACTTAGCATGTGGTTACTGATAGTATTTATTTGGAAAAGTATCAATCAATCCAAAATATAAACTTTTTTCTATATATGGCCATTACACTTCCATTACAGAATGTGGGCCCACTATATTGGGCTGGAGCACATATTCCACTAATGCATGAGCTACAGGTACCTGAGCCATTTTCAGGTGGGTTGATGTCAGTGCCTTTTTCTTGGTTGATTTCAGGCGATTGTTGTTTTCTTGATTACCATCCATGCTTATTCTAATGAGAAGAGTGAGATGGAGGAGCTGTCGATGGTTGCCCTCTCAGGAAGCATTTGGTTGCAGGCATTTGTTGTGACATTGGAGATGAAGTAGGAAAACAGGAACTTGAGTCACTGTGTTTTAAAGAACTGCAATCCAGATTATACTTATTCTTACCTCTTTTTTTTTTGTAGTTCTTTCACATTTGTGCAATTTCTCGCAATATGGGGAAACTTCATTGTGTTCTACATCATAAATTTCTTCATCAGCAGTATACCATCTGCTGGGATGTACGCGATCATGTTCCGCCTTTGCAGACAGCCAATATACTGGGTAACACTGCTGGTAGGTATATTTTGACACGCTTCTGATTTGTTGTGTGCATACAAATAAGGATTCCTTGTGACCATATAATTCAATGTTTCAGCTAATCAGCGGAGTTGGCATGGGCCCTGTATTAGCTCTCAAATATTTCAGATATACATACAAACCTAGTGCTATTAACATTCTTCAGAAGGCTGAGCGATCACGTGGGCCAATGTACACCCTGGTAAATCTGGAGTCTCAACTGAGATCAGATATGGAGAGTACGAACAGTTCCATTTCAACAACACCAGTGAAGAACAAGACCTCTGTTTATGAGCCCTTACTTTCTGATTCACCTGTTTCTTCCCGAAGATCTTTAGTGTCATCCTCGTTTGACATATTTCAGCCAGCACAATCTAGGACCACATCCTCTTACCCCAGAAATATCAAAGCAAGTTGATTTTTCCTGGTGGTTGTAGCACAAGTTATACCCACAGTAGGACAGACAGAACAAAGAAAAAAAACCCTCCTAGAAAAAGAGGGAAAACAGTAACATCCAGTTGGATGAAATATTGCACAGTGGCGTAAAGGATTTTTCGTTGATGTACAAAATAAACAGGAAACTGATAACAGAAGACTCCTGTACAAAATATACCATCTTTCTGATGATCCTTGGCATGGAGGAAGTAGTGGCTGAGGTTCCTTGCAAAGCGGCAAAGCTAGCGGTGGTGGAGGCGTAGCTTGACGTGGGCTAGAACGGCGGCGAGCAGCGGCCGAAGATGGAGAACAGTGGCAGCGGTAGGGGCTTGATGTGAGAAAGGGGTTAGTGGCATAGGGACCTTGAGTGGTTTGGTAAAAAGGAAGGGGGGGGGGGGGGGGGGGGGCCTTTTATAGGCTCGAGAGGTTGATATCGAGGCTGAGCGAGCGAGGTGCTGACTAGGGAGGGTGCTGGCTGGGCGGTGATCGTGAAGGGGTTGATTCGGTGTCGTTTTCCGTGGAACGAGAGGGGCAGCTTGGAGGAGGTGGAGGGGACCGAGTCAACGCGGTTTGAACGTGAGAATGGAAGCAGAAGCGCGGATTTTGCGGTGAGAAGGGGAGATGTGCTGGCTTAGTCTCTAGCTAGAGGTGGAAGTAGGTGCTAATCTCATGTCAGCGAGAGTGGAGAGGGCAGTCAGGCTAGGCCAAGGTGGACATGACGAGGGGGGGATGGGCCATGGCATGTGTGAGCTGGACTGCACGGAATTGGCCCGCATAAGGGGAGAAGGGAGGGAGGCTAGTGGGTTGTGCCGAGGAGAAAACCGGCCCAATGGAGAGGGAGGAGGGAAGCGGGGTTGGCTTTAGTTGGGCCAAGGCTGAGAGGGAGGAGATTGGGCTAGAGGCAGCCCAATAAGGAGGAGGTGATGAGGACATCACTTTTTTAGATACACACTCACAACTTTCTCATATTGAACAAGATGTGTCACAAATCCAAGGACCAATTACTTGCGTACGTGTCCGTCAACTTAATCGCCAGATGAATGCGTTCCTAAGCTTATATGAAAATATTTCTACAAATGGCATGCTATTTAATTCTTGTGATGATTTTATTGTTATTAGGAACCTGAAAGAAGACCATGGAGAATAGCTCAAGAAACCAAATATTAAACCGGAGACAACAAGTGCAAGTAAACTTCTATTTTCGAGACCGATTCAGCTTCAGGCTAGGAGAAAGCATCAACTTCAAACAGCCATAACTTTTGATCTAGAAGGAGTTACAGGGCCTACAAGTATTTGTTGGAAAGCTTGTGAAGTCTACTTTCAGATGGTTTTGGTTTCACGCCAAAATTCCTCTTGAGCTATCTAGAATCGTCGAAACAAGTTGCGTCATTTTTTCTATCCGAGTCAATTTGGGCCTTTGGGCTTTGTATTTGTGTCGTGGCCTAACCCATGAGAAGTGCGCCCCTCATAGGGCAAACCCTCACCCTGGGACGTCCTAACTCATATATATTCAGTAGACGCCGCTGTTTAGGGTGGGTTTTGCTTATATTATTCTGTCTTTGAACAGTTTCGCCGTTTATCGGTTTGTGAGACCCCAACTTCGAGAGTATAATCATTCATCTGCAAGTTGAGTTGCAATCTTTCTTGTTCTTACTTGTGTTCTTCGATTCGCATGCAGCGATTAGCCTTCGTGGCGAGGTCAACCGGGCAGCGCATGGTTGATAACAAGAGAAGTCGTGGTGCTGCGATTGCAGGATTTAGGTCTTGGTGATCAGAAGTCGGATCGTGAGTGTCAATTCTCTACCAAATCGAGAGTTATCCTTATCTAACGGAAGATCAAGCACCCCGTTGCCATAAGTGGTATTAGAGCGAAGGTTGCCCGTTAGGTATCATCTTTTCTGTCCTGTTTCAATCTTTGTTTCCTATACCTAGAGTCTAGAAAAGCCAAAAAACAAAATTAGTAGTCATAGGTTTTTCCCTATCCTACAACCACGTTTAGCCTTTTTGCATAATTCTGTTTCAGAGTCCGTAGTGTTGACTTTGTGTCCTAGGTCGAGTTCGGTTGCTGGCTTAGATTGTGTTTGAGTCCAGTTCATGATCCATCCGCCGCACCCCCACAAACCCTCGGCACCACCACCATTATCTTTGTTTTCCTATATACTAACCATCTTGTGTAAGTGTTGGTCATCGTGTGTTCTATTTTAGTTCATATATCACATCCTTTGATCACCCTACATCTCCATCCACCTCCCCAGCAGCCACCGCCACCATATCATCCCCGGTTTCACCACCTGATTCCGAATCAGCCTCCACCAAAACACTGATACGGAGGACCTTTCTTGAAACAGACATAACTTTCGCATACAAACTCGGAATCAGGCAAATAAATAGTCTACGGACATCTACAAAAAAATTCCCATCCGCTTCTCCCCCACTTCGGTGGGTTGGCTGAAATCAATTTTACAAAATTCAGGCCGGAAAATTAGGTATCCGCACTCTAAAGTTCTAGCATGATTTTTAAAGCACGCTCGTGTTTTTCTACAGGCCACACCATATATTAGACTGAGCTGCCACCTCCTGAGGTTGCTGTTCCTGTGCTCCTAGTTGAGGAAAAAATATCAGAAAAATAAAAGAAAAATAAAAAAAAGGTGTGAAAGAAGTAAAAAAAAGAGAAGAGCACATAGGACATACCAGGGAGCCAGCTGTGTGTTGTTTTGTGCTGTGTTTTTGCCTTGTCCTTTTTTCCTTGCTGCTGTCCTTTCATACTTGTTTGTCTCCCTTGTTTTATCACATCTGGTTTAGGATACGTTTAGGCCAGCAACTAGGACAAATGCTTTGGACATTTATTCAGCATTACTATCTATTATTGAATTATGTGCTACTAATATATTTGGCCTCCCAAGCTCCACATATATACTTCTGGTCAGCACGGTCTTGACCCTTGCAATCGCTGGATCACGCTCTCAAGGTATCACGAACCAGTCACCAGTTGTACCATCCTTTGCTCACTAGTCTCAGAACCTTGTAAGAGCTCGGTAAGGTACTTCCATTTACGAGTGTCCACTATCCTTACATAGTAGTAGTTGATAGGGATCATACTTTTGTGCTGTTTATTTTCTATTTTCTACTAACCATGGCAGGTGAGGTGAATGATTTCGCTGATTGTGCTTTAAAAGAGGAGATCGTTAAGCTGGATCAAAAGATTGAGAAAAATGTAGCTGCTGTGAATGCTATGCGGGAAGACCTCCAGGCTATAGTGGAGAGCATTACCACCCTCACTAATAGCATCGAGCAGTTAGCAGCAAACCATCGCCCAATACCACCACTTGTTGATGATGACGGAGGTAATGAAGAGGAGGAAGCTGACAATAGTGATGCACGTGCTGAACTTCGTGACGAGCACTTACGACAACGGCTGCGATTCAACCGGTAAGGTATGGGAGGCAACCGCCACCAAGGGCAAGGTAACGATGATCCTTTTGCTAAAATTGAATTTACCTTGCCTTCATTTTCTGGAAAATATGACCCTGAAACTTATTTGGATTGGGAGATGACCGTAGAGCAGAAATTTAATTCTCATTTAGTTCCTGAATTCATAGGGTTAGGCAAGCAACTAGTGAGTTCAAGGACTTTGCTATTATCTGGTGGAATGAACTAGTTAAAACTGGTCTAGAACCTAACATATGGGAAAGGTTGAAGCAAGCTATGCGGAGTAAGTTTATTCCTCCATCCTTCAAACGTGATTTGAGAAATAAGTTGCAACGCTTAGACCAAGGAGAAAAATCTATAGAAGATTACTTTCAGGAGCTACAAATAGGAATGTTGCGTTATGAGGTAGAGGAGGATGAGGAGAATAAGATGGCTCGATTTTATGGGGAGTTGAGACGTGAAATCCAGGACATTATTCAATATAAAGAATATAATTTTCTTAACCGATTGTTCTATCTAGCTATATTAGCTGAACAAGAATTGCAGGGAAGGCAGCCATTGAGAAGGAATAATTGGGGAAGCACGTCTACATCGAGGACTTCCATTGGGCAAGGCAAAAGTGTCCCTATTCGAAGTCCTACACTCTCCACCAATAGGGCACCAGCAGCGTCATCTTCACGAGCTATCGAGGTGAGCAAATCTACTCGCGTACAGGCACCCGCAAAAAGCTCATCATCGGTTGCTTCTACGGAAAGAACGAGGGATATCCAATGCTTCAAGTGCAAAGGGATGGGCCATGTGCAACGTGATTGCCCAAATCAGAGAATTCTCATTGTCACAAATGATGGTGAGTATACTAGTGCTAGTCATGTTGATGATGAATTAGCACATGGCACTAACAATGCAGGCTATGAAGACGAGAGTGATAAGGATGTGGAGCACATAGGTGCGGTAGACACAAGCAAGTACTTGAGCATTGTAGCACAACGGGTGCTAAGTGCTCAAATGGAGAAGGCGGAGCAAAATCAGCGCCACAATTTGTTCCAATCAAGATTCATAGTTCACAATAGAGCATGCCGTGTTGTCATTGATAGCGGAAGTTGTAGCAACCTTGCTAGTTCAGATTTGGTTGACAAGCTAGATTTGCCTACCCAACTACATCCACGGCTTTACTACATCCAATGGTTCAACTCTTGTGGTAAGTTGAAGGTAAGTAAAGTTGTGAGAGTGCAATTTTCTGTTGAAAATTACCATGATAGTGCAAATTTTGATGTCGTGCCTATGCAAGCATGTTCCTTGCTTTTGGTTAGATCTTGAGAATATGATAGAGATGTGCTGCATCGTGGTAAAACTAATACGTATACTTTCACACATAATAGCAAAAAGATTGAGTTGCTACTAATGACCCCTGCTGAAATTTTGAAGGACGATATAGCACATGCTGAAAATAAATCTAAGTCTGAAAATCAGCAAGTAACTAGAGATGTTTTTCCATCTAAAAAGGAGAAAAAAGAGCCACATTCTAGGAAAGACACACTTATGTTGAAAGAAGCTTTCATGTTAGCTACTAAATCTGAGATTTCTGAGTTAAATATTAATGAATCTATTTGGTATACTTTGGTTTGCAAGGAAACATTCTTTACACTTGAGGACTTGCCTCCTTCTTTGCCATGTGCTATTATTAATCTTTTGCAGGAGTTTGCTGATGTATTTCCAAGTGAGATACCCCCAGGGCTGCCGCCTATGAGAGGAATTGAGCATCAAATTGATTTAATCCTAGGAGCCGCTTTGCCAAACCGTGCGCCATATAGGACCAACCCCGAAGAGACTAAGGAAATCCAGCGTCAAGTGCAAGATTTGCTTGACAAAGGGTATATACGTGAAAGGCTTAGTCCTTGTGCTGTTCCTGTTATTTTGGTACCTAAGAAATATGGAACATGGCATATGTGTGTTGATTGTAGAGTCATCAATAATATAGCTATTAGGTATCGTCATCCTATTCCTAGGTTAGATGATATGCTTGATGAATTGAGTGGCTCTGTTGTGTTCTCTAAAGTAGACTTGCATAGTGGATACCACCAAATTAGAATGAAATTGGGTGATGAATGGAAGACTGCGTTTAAAACTAAATTTAGTTTGTATGAGTGGTTAGTAATGCCTTTTGGTTTGACTAATGCTCCTAGTACTTTTATGTGACTCATGCATGAAGTTTTACGCACTTTTATTGGTAGATTTGTGGTAGTTTACTTGATGATATACTTATTTACAGCAAATTTTTAGATAAACATAAGGAACATTTACGTGCTGTTTTTAATGCTTTGAGAGATGCACGTTTGTTCGGTAACCTCGCGAAGTGCACATTTTGCATGGAACGAGTTTCTTTTCTTGGTTATGTTGTGACTCTACAGAGAATTGAAGTTGATGAGACCAAGATAGAAGCGATCAAGAGTTGGCCGACTCCTACATCGGTTACACAGGTGCAGCGCTTTCTTGGGCTAGCTGGATTCTACCGTCGCTTTGTGAGAGATTTCAGCACCATTGCCACACCCATGAATGAGCTTAGAAAGAAAGGCGTTCCTTTTCGATGGGGACAAGCACATGAAGACGCCTTCAATTTGCTTAAAGAGAAGTTGACTCATGCCCCATTACTCCAACTCTCAGACTTTGGTAAGGTTTTGAGCTTAAATGTGATGCAAGTGGGATTGGGATTGGAGGTGTGCTTATTCAAGAAGGTAAGCCAGCTGCATATTTTAGTGAGAAGTTATCAGGACCTAATTTGAACTATTCAACATATGATAAAGAATTGTATGCTTTGGTTTGAACATTAGAGACTTGGCAACATTATCTATGGCCAAAGGAATTTATTATATATTCTAATCATAAGTCTTTAAAATATATTCGAAGTCAAGCTAAATTGAATAAACGACATGCTAAATGGGTAGAATTTATTGAGTCATTTCCATATATTATTAAGCATAAGAAAGGCAAAGACAATGTGATTGCTGATGCTTTATTTAGACGCTATACTATGTTATCTCAACTTGATCATAAAATTTTTGGATTGGAGACAATAAAAGAATTATATGCTACTGATTTGGACTTTAAAGATGCTTATGATCACTGTCGAGAGGGGAAAACTTGGAATAAATATGTGTTGAATGATAGATTGTTGTATTGAGCTAACAAATTATGTGTTTTTGCAAGCTCTGTTCGTCTTTTGTTTTTGCAAGAAGCGCATGGAGGTGGATTGATGGGACATTTTGGAGTGAAGAAGACGGAGGATGTGCTAGCCACTTACTTTTTTTGGCCGAAAATGCAGCGTGACGTTAAACGATACGTTGCACGATGCAGCATTTGTAACGAAGCTAAGTCCCGTCTTAATCCACATGGTCTTTATATGCCTCTACCCATCCCTAGTGCTCCTTGGGAAGACATTTCTATGGATTTTGTTTTAAGATTGTCTAGGACAAAGAGGGGGAGGGATAGTGTCTTTGTTGTTGTTGATAGATTTTCTAAAATGGCACATTTTATTCCTTATCATAAGAGCGACGATGCTACCGAAGTTGCTGATTTGTTTTTCAGGGATATCGTTCGTCTACATGGTGTGCCCAATACAATTGTTTTAGATCGTGATACCAATTTCTTGAGTCATTTTTGGATGACGTTGTGGAGGAAATTGGGGACGAAATTACTATTTTCTACAACTTGTCACCCCCAAACCGATGGACAAACGGAGGTGGTGAATCGTACTTTGTCAACGATGTTGCGGGCTGTTTTGAAGAATAATTTGAAAATATGGGAAGAATGTCTTCCACATGTGAAGTTCGCCTACAACCGTTCGTTGCACTCCACCACAAAGATGAGCCCATTCCAGGTGGTATATGGCTTTAACCCTTGCGCTTCAATTGATTTATTGCCTTTATCTTTTTCTGAAAAAGTGAATTTTGATGTTAAGAAACGGGCTGAATTTGTGCTTAAGTTACATGAGATCACTAAGAAAAATATTGAGTGTATGAATGCAAAGTATAAACTTGCTGGTAGTCAAGGTAGAAAGGAGCTTATTTTTGAACCCGGTGATCTTGTTTGGTTACACTTAAGAAAGGATAAATTTCCTACTTTACGCAAGTCAAAATTAATGTCTCGAGCTGCTGGTCCTTTTAAAGTTCTTGCTTGTGTTCTTCGATTCGCATGCAGGGATTAGCCTTCGTGGCGAGGTCAACCGGGTAGCGCACGGTTGATAACAAGAGGAGTCGTGATGCTGCGATTGCAGGGTTCGGGTCTTGGTGATCAGAAGCTGGATCGTGAGTGTCAATTCTCCACCGAATTGAGAGTCATCCTTACCTAACGGAAGATCGGGCTCCCCATTGCCATCAAGTGGTATCAGAGCATACAAGATCAATGATAATGCATACAAGATTGATTTGCCTGCAGATATGGTGTGAATGATGTTTTCAATGTTGCTGATTTGAAGCCTTACTTGGGTGAAGAAGATGACCTAGAGTCGAGGACGACTCCAAATCAAGAGGGGGAGGATGATGAGGACATCACTTCTTTAGATACACACTTATAACCTCCTCATATTGAACAAGATGTGCCACAGATCCAAGGACCAATTACTCGCGCACGTGTCAGTCAACTTAATCGACAGGTGAATGCGTTCCTAAGCTTATATGGAAATATTTCTACGAATGGCATGCTATTTAATTCTTGTGATGATTTTATTGTTATTAGGAACCTGGGAGAAGACCATGGAGAATAGCTCAAGAAACCAAATACTAAAGCAGAGACAACAAGTGCAAATAAACTCTTATTTCGGAGACCGATTCAGTTTCAGGCTAGAAAACAGCGTCAACTTCAAACGGCCATAACTTTTGATCTAGAAGGAGTTACAGGGCCTGCAAGTACTTGTTAGAAAGCTTATGAAGTTACTTTAAGATAGTTTTAGTTTTACGCCAAAATTCCTCTTGAGCTGTCTAGAATCGTCGAAATAAGTTGTATTATTTTTCCTATCCGAGTCAGTTTGGGCCTTTGGGCTTTGTATTTGTGTCATGGGCTAAACCCATGAGGAGTGTGCCCCTCACAGGGCAAACCCTCACCCTAGGACGTCCTAACTCATATATATTCAGTAGCCACCGCCGTTTAGGGTGGGTTTTGCTTATATTATTCTGTCTTTGAACAATTTCGCCGTTTATCGGTTTGTGAGACCCCAACTTCGAGAGTATAATCATTCATCTGCAAGTTGAGTTGCAATCTTTCTTGTTCTTGCTTGTGTTCTTCGATTCGTATGCAGGGATTAGCCTTCGTGGCGAGGTCAACCGGGCAGCGCACGGTTGATAACAAGAGGAGTCGTGGTGCTGTGATTGCAGGGTTCGTGTCTTGATGATCAGAAGCCGGATCGTGAGTGTTAATTCTCCACCAAATCGAGAGTTATCCTTACCTAATGAAAAATCGGGCACCTTGTTGCCATCAGGAGGGGAGGTCGCGGCCCACGACTGGGCTGAGCTAAGGAAGGGAGAGAGAGAGAGCAAGCATGCGGCTGTTGGGCCAGAAAGCCGAGAGAGAGGGAGAAAGGAGGAATGGGTCGGAAAGCTGAGAGAGAGGTTTTTAATTTGGTTTTTTCTTTTGAAATAAACACTAAAATGAAGTTTGTATGATTAATATTAGTTGTTGAGCCTTGAAAATTCAGGGGAAATTTTAGAGTAGTTTAGGCCATGGAGAAATTAAGAAAAATAATTCCATGCATGATTTATTAAAGAAAATTTTATTTTCCATATTTATTTCACTTGGTAATTGTTCGACACATTAATATTAATTTTAGGAATGTTTTATTAAATGATTTTGAAATTCTTGAGGGAAGACATTATATTAGGAACGAACACTAATATGTGCCTGTAAAGTGCGCAGACCGGGGATGTGGGCGGGAAACACCTATTAGTATCGGGGTTTTCTCAACCAGCATTGATAGGGCGATGTGATTGGGTTGTTCTGTATAGTGTTGATTATTTCATCCATAAGTAAAGATATTTTAGAGCTCTATGAATTGTTTTTTCTAATAAGGTTAACATGGAACATCCATTCACCTGTTTTGTAACCATCATCACCGATGGGATTGCCGGTTCAAAAACAGGGTCTAATGCCAGTTATTTTGTTTTGACCTTAAAATAGTAGGGGAGGCCTCTACAGTATATTAATTTTCACAAAGAATATTTACAAGAGATTTATTACATATTGTCAAGACATAACTGAAGGTAAGATTTTTCTACAAGTCTAAGTTTAATTAAATGTAGACTTGGTTCCTCCTTGACTGCAGCTTTCCAAGGCATGAAAGATGGCCTGACATTATCAAAGATCAAATTATTCCTTTGTTTCCATAAATTCCATGCTGCGACCAAAAAAAAACCTCCATAAAGCAAGGAGACCCAAAACCATTGTTCTGAAGCTGCAGCATTTGATGAAACTCCATTCCAATGAGAGCCGATGGATGCCCAACAAGCTGTACTAAACTGATATTGAAAGAAGAGGTGCTCTCTAGTTTCTCTGATTTCCCTAGAACAAAGAGGACATGAAATGGGAACATTTGGAGGGTTACAATTCTTCCTGTCAAGTAGATCCCTAGTGTTTACCCTGTCCATAAACAACAACCAAGCAAGCACCTTAATTTTCATGAAAGCCTTACTCTTCTAGATCCATTATAGCGTTATAGGGGGATTAAGTGCCCAAAAGGAGAGTTTATAAAAATGTTGGGGCTGTGTATTTGGCATTTCCCCATATGTATGTCCAAAAATCTATTGGATTGAAGTCTGCAAGGTCTTGCAACATTTGATTATATTCTTCATGAGCCTTAACTAAGAGGGCTAAGAAGAACTAATCATCCACTTGTCTTACCATATGATGTGAAATGGTATCATTTTGATGCCTTGCAAAAGAGAAGAGCCTTGGGTATGTCTGGGACCTTACTTTTCGTTCCCATAAATCTTCCCAAAATAAAGCAGAATCCCCTCTTCTTATTATAAACCTTGCATTGCTTCTGAAGGTGAGCTCATACTGACTGACATTTCTCCACCAGAAGAATCTACATGATCTACAATTATGGGGGACAGATCCTTGGTAATAGCTTGACCAGATGAGATTGACCCAAGGGATGGAGGTATTCATATTATAAAACTGATGGAGATGTTTCAAAAGCAAAGCTTTATTCTGCACTCTTAGATCAATAATACCCAGTCCTCCCTTCTTGTTTGGTTTACAAACTTTCCCCCAGCTCCTTCCCTCTCCATAAAAAGTGTCTTCTAGCTCTGTCAATTGTTTTAATTACTGAGGTTGTTAATTGTAAGGAACAAATGTAATAAGTCAGCAAAGAGAACAGAACTGAACTAATCAAAGTCAATCTGTCCCCACAAGACAAAAAAAAGCAGATGTGGCTGTCATTCTTCTTTCAATTCTATGTGTGAGAGGAGCAAAATCAAAGACTTTGGGTCTGGTAATCCCTAGCGGGAGACCAAGATATGTGAATGATAGTGAGCCAATGCTACATCCAAATGTGTATGCCAGAATCTGGGCCTTATCTTCATTCATGTTTAAGGGTATCATGCATAATTTATTATAATTAACTTTTTAACACAATAAAAAGAGCAAAGGTCTGAAGCAGTGCTTTGAGAGCCACAAGCTGAGGTGCAGAAGCAGACATGAAAGCAATGTGTCATCAGCATAATAAACAATAGGAAAATTTTCATCTCCATTTACAGGGATAGGTAAACTGAAAATGCCTTTTTGATATCCCTTATTAATTATGGCCTGTAGCAAATCAGCACCAAGAGCAAAAAGAAGAGGAGAAAGAGGATCACCTTGCCTCACCCCTCTTTTGCATTGGAAGAATTTCCTAGGGACCCCATTAAGCAACACAGCAAAGGAGGCTGAAGAGAAGATAGTCTACATCCATTCACTCCATTTCTTGGGAAATCCCATGGCATCCATCACTTTCAAAATAGCTGAATGCTCAATTGTATCAAATGCTTTCTCAAAATCCAGCTTCAGTAAAATGATCTCCTTGCCAGAATGATTACATTGATAAATATACCCAAAGGTCCATGCAAGACAATTTTGTATTGTTTTGGTCTTGATGAAACCATATTGATTCTGATGCACAATCTGAGCCATTATGCATTGAAGCCTATCAGCCATTGCTTTGGACAAAAATTTCACAGAATCATTCATTAGGGAGATGGGTCTGTAGTCATTAGTTGTTTTAGATGATGTTTTCTTAGGCACCAAGGCGATAAAAGAGTAGTTAAGGGGAGATAGATCAGCACACCCAGCATAAAAAATATGCAAACGGCTTGTAAAAGTCTTGAGCAACGACTGACCAACAATGCTTGTCAAAAAGACCATTTAACCCATTAGGTCTAGGGGCCTTATCATTAGGCATGTAAAAGGTTGGACCAGTGCATCAAAATTGATATCCACATCAAACAGATCATTCAAATCAAGGTGCATAGTTGGCTGCACTAAAACCCCTTGCATTCCTCCAAAACATCCAGAAACCCAATCACCTTGGTACAATTTGTTATCAACAAGAAAGACGAGAAAGGCCCAAACTCCATTTTCTTATATTTCTTTTGAGTTGCTTGGTCTTTGTAGAAATAATTAAAGCATTGTTTTGCAAGTGCTGTGCCCCAGACCATGCTGACTTCACTTGGTCTATAAAACCATCATGCTGAACCCAAAAGTTCTCAAATCTGAAAATATTTTATTTTGGGATGGAGGTTTCAATTTGCATCTTTATTGGGACATGATCAGAAATATGCTTGATAGGGCAATAGACATAGTATTAGGATAATCAGAAGACCAGGCCGGGGTAGTAAATACCCAATCTAGTTGCTCTAGAAGAGGGTTGTCCTGCATATTACTCCATGTCTATGATCTTCCTTTTAGAGGGATTTCAAGAAGGCTCAGCTTACTAATAATGTCATTGAAAATGAAGACATCATTTGTATGCCACCCGGGTATGTTTCTGTTTTCCAATGATCTATAAAAGTTAAAATCCACCATGAAGATCCACTTGTCCTCAACCTCCACTTCCATATTATTAAGCCAATCAACAATTCATCCCTCTCACGGCCATTAGAGGGGACATAAACATTGACCAAAAACCAGCTTTCTCGATTAAGTTGGGATGTAAATTGCATCCAACTCCCACGAAACCGCAATGCCAGTACTAGTCTAAGGAAACCTTGCTGGTACCAACGGTCAATAGAGATGGATCATTGCAATCCTTAGAGTAGACTATACCTTTACAAGTTATAATTTCGGGTAAACCCTGAGAAGAAACCTTCAAACAGAACAGTAGCAGCAGAACAATAGTACCACTTGAACACAATCCACAAGCAATGGCTTGGGTCTAGGAAAGAAACCCTAATCTTTAGCTTCAACTTCCTAGAGAGGTAAAAACAATGATTGAATATTTACATACTCAGCAAGCCACTGGAAAATGTGACTATGTAGGCTTGAAGAGAAGGCTGGGGTTTATTTCACAAACTTTTCATTTTTGAGACATTTTCAAAACACTAAGGGTGGGTTGATCAAGGTGTAGCTGGAAAGAGACTCTCGCCTTGATCCTGTTTGTGAATTGCTTTGCAACAACTCAAGTGGACGAAACAAATTTTAGTGGATTAAAATTACTGGTCAGTCCTATTCCCCATACCGGTTGTTTGACCATGACACCAGCTTAAGGTGTCTGCCCGTAGGCAGCTTTCCACTTCCTCCTCGACTATTAGTTTATTTTTCACTTTTTATCCTTTCCAAGACATCAGCCACCTCACATCTCAACTCTGGCTCCTAGAGCCATTTATATATCAAGGCACACTGCTTCCGCTCGCGAAGCCTAATCAATGATGCCACTTGACATTCCGGGTCACACAGCCCCGTTTTAGACCACTTAGGTCATCCATCAGGCACCAAGGCCGATTCTGGTAACGGTTCCCATCCACAAACTACTTTTGCAAAGTGTTGGCAAACAAATCTACGCTAGAGGAATCACCTTACATTCACCCATAACCGTGGGCACGGTTGTTTGAACATTTCATAACCTTTGCAAAGGGTGCACGTTTTACCCACACGATGCGAGCTTACTCCTACACAGGCCAAGTGGGGAGGTTCGTGACAAGGCCTTTCCAAAGCAAGTCTAGGATAGTCTATTGCCCTATAGACCAACTACCGGGAAAACCCATTTCCTATACCCAGGGTCACGGGTATATCGCTCTCTTGGCACCTTGACGACTCCTCTTCTATTAGCAACCTGATGATCCTAAATCCACTAATTACTTGGACAGGGGCGTCCCATACCAAGCACTGTGTGGTCGCACTGTAAGATGCTCAGATAAAATTCCCAAGGAATCGGTTCTTATATGCGAATACCAAGCACCACCACATAGGTTGTCACTTTGTACCACGGGTTTTTGCAAACCATTTTCTTTTCATAAACGTACCAACACCACATGTCGGGTTTTCAAAGCTTTCGAAACCCTATTTTTCCCATATCGACAATCAAGAGTGATTTGATTGGTACCGTCGATAACCATGCTTAGAGAGCACGGATGACGAGATACCAAGGGGTGGGGCTACAAAGGATAGGGTATCAAGGGCCTACAGGACATTGCAACTACTGGGTAGGTCCGTCAATTTATCGAACCAAGGCTAGTCAAATTAACGTGCACACTAAAATGCAATTCACAAACAAATCATTTAACAAACTAGGAGCAATATGATCAAAGGGTGATTTGCCTCAAGTCTTCGTCTTCAAATCTCCGTGAAATCCGACGTCCGACGATTTTCCGAAATAACTACTACGCACAAAAAAAAGAGAAAATCATGCAAATCCCCTAAAATAAAATACTATTGTTAATAACTAATAGTGCCATTGGGTATATCTCAATTTTTGAAAAATTTGTGGACTTGAACGGAGTCGATCGGAGTTACGGATAGGGAAATATGAGTTTTTGAAGTTTAAAGGATTTTCTAGAAAAGAAAAGGACTTATTTAAATTTAGAAAAGGAATATTCCCAAGAATATTTTTTCGGCCCCAGGTTTTGAAGACAGGAAAACCTTCATGTATCGTGTACCAAATTCCTGGATCAGTAGTTTGGTACATACATAACATAACTAGTACTATTGCATACAATGTCATAAGGTCTTACAACACTTGATCATTACAAAAGGGGTTGCTGTTGTAGGGTCCCAAATAGCCAAACATCTTGTGGTAAACTAGCAAAAGAGGTAAGGTGCGGTAGCGGAAGCATAAGCGGCAGCGGCCCTACGTTCGTCCACAAGCATTCGACTAGCAACTTGGGTCCTATAGTGCTTCCTTTGATTCCTCCTCCTCTAGGTTGTGCTCATACAGTTCACCATCGACGTCTATTTCTAAAAAGAGAATTAAACAATGGTGAGTACTTAGACTACTCGCAAGCTACCACTTCAACATGAATAAATGCTCATAAGGTTAAAGGGAGGCATAGATTTATTTGCTCAAAGCTAGTTCCCACAAATCATTTCACAAACCTATACCTAGCCATCTAATTAAATACTTTCGCCACTGTTTGAATAGTTTATCCCATCATGAGGGCTGTGTCCATCTTGCCAAGATTTACCTGGTTTGGTTTACCCTCATGTCCATTTCTGCATCCATCATCCATTTCCATTTTCCTGCATTCCGGGAAAAATTCCCATATTCACCCATTCCCCATCCTAACCAAGTTTAAAGATTTAGAGTCTAGTCAAGACTAGTACAAGTCTCGGTGCTCCTTTAACCATGAGCACGGCTATTTGAATAGATTAGTTTTACTCACCCTGTAGTGGATGTACGCTTTACCCACAATCCGTGGCGCACTGTCACACT
This sequence comes from Oryza meyeriana var. granulata, assembly GCA_003991445.1. Taxonomy (NCBI): domain Eukaryota; kingdom Viridiplantae; phylum Streptophyta; class Magnoliopsida; order Poales; family Poaceae; genus Oryza; species Oryza meyeriana. The sequence continues at coordinate 14,580 of RYFJ01000668.1, read as the reverse complement.
CGAAAATTCACCAAAATTTCCAAAGCTAATTTATGCATTAAATCCTCGTTCAGGAATCAGCCGAGGTACACAAATCGACAATTTGATAAACATAACCAAAAAGATAAATGATAAATACTTACAAAAGAGACACTCAGTCCTCACACAGAAGAAATCAACAGTGGAATGGCAACTAGCATAGCTTCAGCACCAAGCCACAAGCAGCTCAACTAGGGTATAAGCCAAACACCAAACTTCTCCTTCCAAGCGAATCTTCACTCTGATGATGCTAATATAGCAAGACTAAGTACCACCCACCGTACTCAACAAGCCACACATGGAAATGCAAAATAATGCAAAAAATTCCAAAGGATAGGCATAGTATGGCTTATTTGCATAAAACAACATTTAAAACATTTACATTTAAAAACATTGAAAATAGTATAGTTTAATTACTAGTCAATACTGAACAACACTTCAATGCAGTTCAAGCCCAAAACCATAACCCTCCAAACTGGAGCTATCAAGTTTCCACTATTTATCATTATTAATGAGTACTGTGGGACTAACCACAGAAAACATTGCTAGGCCGCCCATTAACTGCGGACAAGGCTATTCGAATAGTTTTACTTTGGCTAGAGGTGTACCAATTTACCCACAAGACATGGTTCCACACATGTCACCACGCCCCGAAATATCACCATGGTACTGCAAAGGGAAAAACCGTGACAAGACCTTTCTTGCAACTTGCCCAACAGAAAAGCCACCCGCTGAACCACTAGTCTCTGGTAGGGTTGATCAGGTTCCTAGACAGGGAGATGGTCTAACGCCCAAAATATGGTCTTATTGGCACGGCCATGGTGGTCTTATTGACACAAACACAACACACCCTAGGGCCTACTGTTGAACTCGCTACATTACGGGTCCAGATGTTGCCCATTCTGGCTTGTGATTAGTATAGTATTGCTTCGCAACAAGTAGTCCGTGAACCGGTCCTTAAGTGTTAGGAGCACCACTAGCATCAAACACAAACCCGGTGCTCACAACCCACCATTCAGTCAAGTTTTAGTTGGCATATTAATTAACCAGCCACAACCAACTATCATAAAACAATAACCATTAATCATTAATTATCAATAAGTGAATCATTAGTTTCCCACATAAAATGACGCTACAGTTTCTATGCATTGGCTAAGAAAATCCTAAAATAATCTAGCTAGATCATTAAATAGTCATCAAGCTACTTAGCATTAATCACCTAAGGTATCAAGGTAACGGTATCAATAGCAAAGTGGCTATAATCAAGGAATATAGGATTTATAATAAATACCCGTAATAATGACATTCCAAACATTGCATGCAATAACGTTAAAATAAAATAATTTTCACAAATGGGATCACCATGCTCAAGGGATTTCCGTGTGACTTGCCTTGCAACAGAAAAGACTTTAAGCGATCTTTTGAACTCTTCCGCAAACTTCTCGATCCTCCGAAACAGCGAAAATACACGACTACACGCAAAATGAGAAAAAACCTTAAGAAAATCTAAAAAAGTACATAAAAAGTACATAAACATGTAGATCAAGATTTTAGATGAATTTAGGAAGAAGAACGTGTCGAATCGGCATTTGAACGGAAAAGATACGGCTTCTGGAAATTCAAATTCAGAGAAAATCCAAAAAGAATTGGAGAGGAATATTCCCTAGAGTATTCACTAGATTTTTGGATTAATATAAATATTTTTGACTGTGTACAATAATGGGGCCCATAGGTTAGAGACTAGGCTCATGGTGGAATGGGTCTAGGGAACAGGGGAGAAAGAGGAGTGGTGGACCTCAGATGATGTGGCTGCCACGCGGATGAAGGGGGTTGAGGTGGCAGCTAAGGTGGCTAGGGCTGATGTGGCTTCGGGATGGGTTAAGGGAATCCAACAGTGGAGACTCGATCTCGGAGATGGGACGGCTAGGATTGGATCTGGGGAATTTATGAAGATCTAGTGGCTCAAAATAAATCGAGTGGATCCGATGGCCGAGAGGGTTTTGGATCTGTTGCCGGGCCCACTTTGTCATTCACAAGAGTTGGTCTACCGGCAGGGCCCACCTAGCGGCGACACAGAGGGAAGGGAGCTCGGTGGGGGCCCGCCTGCCATAGACACGTGAGGCGAGGTGAGCTCGCCGAGCCTGTCCATGGCATGCACGACAGGGGAAAACGAAGGCAACGACCAGCGGCGGAGTGGTGCGGCACCGGCGAGGAGGCGGCGACAAAGCAGAGAGGAAGAGACGGAGGACCGGCGGCTGTTCTTCATTAACAGCGGCACCAGAACAGAGGCACGGGCGTGATGTCAGGCTCTGCAGGAACAAAAGGGGATTTAGATAAATCGAAATGGGTATTTCATTAAGGAATCGGATATATCCGAGGATTCGGATTCTAGATTTCAGGATTCTTAGAGAGGGGAGGGGATCTTGAGTTTGAGTTGAACAAGGAGATGCCGAGAGGCTAAAATAGAAACAACCCGAACATGGGAAAAGAGAGGGATGTTATTTTCTATTTATTTAATTACCGTATGATCTTGTCACATTAAAATTAATTCTGGAGCTTTGAAAAATTCGAGAAAATTTCAGAGAGTTCATTAAACCATGGGGAATTTATTAGAAGCAAAAACCATCATGAAACAAAGCGTCAATTTATTATTATAAATACTTAAATGCTTAAAATATTTCGAGAAAACCCGAGGGAATATAAAAGCATCCAAGCATTAATTAAAATTTCAACTTGGGATTTTTAATATTGAAAATTTCAGAATTCTATTCAAATACTTCCACAAACAACTTTAGTATATTTTTGTATTTCCATTTACCCAAAATAGTTTTTAATTAAGGCAATTTTCAAGGTGTGACACGCACCCAACACATGAGACTTGCCACGGCCCAGTTTTTTGGATCTTCTAGCATTGCAGCACCCGCTCCAGAGACTATGTGCCTTCATGCACCCCCAGCACTCCAATCCTGCCTTGTGGTGTGAGGTGTCTTGGACACATAGGTATCAAGGAAAGGGATGCAAATATTCATTTTATTCGACATGTCAATTAACCCACACTCTATCCTCTTTCTTCTTCACAACACAACACCGTGATCAGAACCGGCCATGACTAGGGTGCTGCCCCATTAGAATCACTTAGACCACTAGGTCTATGCCCACACGAAAAAGTGCGGTTGTACTCTGTGCATTTCCTACCTGTTTTCCTGACTCGGTCCTTAACTAATCAGGGTCGGCGCTATCCTTTTCTAGGAACCACCCAAATCAATCCATGCCACCCCAGTCAAAAATGGTTTTTCCCTTAGTTTTGGTTTTCGCAAACAGTTTTCATGTGTCTCGCAAGCGGCATTTCATGTCTCCACTTGCATAAAATGATGGTCGCTCCCTACCCGGAACGATTGTCCCCATCCCAGTCATTATCACATGTATACGAGAATTCTAGTAAGCAACACTAAGCATCGTCAATATCAAATAGAGGCTTAAACGGAATTCAGGTACGTAATTTAACATAGCATGCAATTTATTTGTAAACAAAACACTTTTGCATTAGGTACAACATGTTCAAGGAGGAGGGTGTGGTGGCTTGCCTTGCTCATCGAAGGCAACTTCCTCCTCTGCGTCAAGGGTTTCGTTCATCGCAAACGTAGCCTAATTAGGGTGAATTGACTATTCAAAACTTGTGTTCTTAACATTAATAATAAGGATAAATTAAAAGGGAAAAATACCAAAACCAGTGTCATTGGATAGATCTTCATTTTAGATGAATTTTGGTGAAAGTTTCACTTGATTTGGACTTAGTATAAGTGAGATATTAGCTTTCAAAGTTTCAAATTTGAATTAAATCAAATTAAAAAGAGACTGTTTGGATATTTTCTTTATTATCTGCATTATTTTTCTTAAGAAAAACCCTTTTCTCTCTGACAGCTAGGGCTTACTAGTTAGAAAACCCAGGAGACAAATTTTAATCTGTATGTTGTCAGTGACAAGTGGGGCCCAGGGCCTGTTAGGACGAGGATTAAGCCTCATAAGCCGGGAGGGGCCCACACGTCAATGACTCAATTGGTTAGTTAAGCTTTAAAATGCTTTTCTTTACTGACTAGGGCCCACATGTCAAGGACGGTTAAGGGGTGTTAGTGATATGCCCTAGAGGCAACATGGAGATGTTATATATATCACATGCTATGTTTATAATGTATTGATTTATTTCTTGAAATAGACATTATCATTATTGATCAATGAGTACGTGACTTATTCATGAGACTCTTAATGTCAAATGTTGCTATTTCTAAATGATCCCTGATCATATATCATATGAGGAACAAATATGATTCTAACATAAGCATATGTATTGATTGATGATCATGTCTTATGGATCATAGTATGGAGATACCAAATCGATAATATGGACATATGTTAGTGAACATATGTTGGATAGACCCGCCATGAGATACTACAGAGATTTCATATGTCATTAGTTAGTCTCAAGTAGTGTTTATGTAGAGTCCTTAGACTTAAGATCATCATGGTTCCCAACATACGTAGTAGCTTATTTTGGGACTACTAAACACTACTCCGTAACTGGGTAGTCATAAAAGTAGTCTTCGGGTTTCCTATGAAACATGTAGTGGGATGTGAATGATTAAGATAGAATTTGCCCCTCCTTACGGAAGAGATATCTCTGGGCCCCTCGATGTAATGGATTATGGAAGTGCATGGCCATGCTAGGGTGATCGAGGTGTCAATCATAAGTTTGTAATCCATTACAGGATCGAGAGAGTGATTGAGCTAATTAAGAGGATGACACAAGTCTCGCCTTGAGCTCAATCGATATCGTGAGGCAAAGGGATTTGTACATGAGGACATTACAGGTTCAGCTGATATGATCTTTACGTATATTTTGGGGCTAATATGCCTTGCTAGAGGCCACTATTAACAGGGTGACCAGAAAGGCGTTTCCGGGTCGCGACAAAATATACATGAACCTACAGGGTCGCACGCTTAATGGGTTGGAACACTTATTCAAATGTGATTCGAATATGGGCTCGATTTGAATAGAGATTTGAGTAGACTCTTATTGGGTCTCAGTCCACGAGGCCCAAGTGAGGAGGTCTATATATAGGGAGGCGAGGGGCCGAGGAGATTCACGTTTTTCGGTTGACCTCGAGCCAAATCCTAGCCGCCATCCCCCGAGCCAAACCCTAGCCGCTCACAAGTGCTAGTACACTCGCAATCGGCGTTCTAGCCCCGGACATGTGGATACCGGTGGAGGCGATGCTCGTTGCGGTGTTGATCGGCATCAACACTGATTAGATCTACGCGTGGTGTGGTTGATCGCGGTCTGTTCGCGGAGATCGACTACTTCCACTACTACCTCGATGCACGCGTGGTTGGACCGGCTTCTCCAACCCTTCTTCCGCTGCACTGCACGTCTAGTGGTAACGATTCATGATCCCTCTCTCGCATGATGTCCTGGTGTGCGCGGTAGAAAAGTTTTGTTTTCTGCTATCGTAGCCTACGCGTACTCCCTCAGTGGTATTAGAGCCATCTTGCGTAGTTTGCGATCTGGATCATCGCATATGTTGATTTGCGGGAGTAGTAGATTAGATCTATTGCAGTCTAGATTAGTCAGTTCATGTGATGGATCGATGAAGACACGGGTTGATAAGATCAATCCGTGAATAGGGGTTAGATGAGGTGCGGATCATAACACTATTAGCGCCCAGGAGATTGTCTCAGATCGGCATAAGGTAGGTTATGCCGAATGCTAGTAGGTTATGGATCTGAAAGCCCTGGGCCAGTGAAAAAACTATTAGCGCCCTGGAGATTGTCTCGGATCGGCATAAGGTAGGTTATGCCGAATGCTAGTAGGTTATGGATATGAAAGCCCTGGGCCAGTGGAAAAACTAGAGTCCTGGAGATTGTCTCGGATCGGCATAAGGTGGACCGCCGTGCGAACCCCCCTTGTTTTTGCGGGGAATGATGTGAATTAGTATGGCCATATAGCTTATTTGGAATGTATGAGATGTATATGATGCATGTAACATTCGTTCATGACCTGCGTGTCATAATTTTTCAGCTTTTGTTAGCTGTCTTAATTGTATTTAACGACCTGCATATCGACCTTAGTGCTTGAATCCATCTTTGTAATCTTCAATTGCTAGCTATTATAAGTAGTAGCCTAGACTTGAGGTTACAAGTTTTCAAGCATGGTGACCCAAAGAAGAGATGTGGAGGATGAAGATCATCTACACGTACATGGAGATGGGGATCACCATCCTTTTGGGCCATACTAATTCACAGATGTATGTATTTATCTGTGATGTTTTCTATCTTACTCTTATGCAGTTATATATGTGATATGTTGCTATGGTAGGATAGAGTCCCTCATAATAAAAATTAGGTGTTTATGCCCTTCCATATGTTACACCAAAAGATAATGATCACCATATTGTAGGCCTACCAAAGTAGGATGCAGTCGGTTATCATCATTATTTGGGGTAGATGTCGGACATCTACATGTGGAAGCATTTGGTTTACTTAACAAGGTCATCAGAACAGTTTTGGATCTTGGGGCACAGGTTGGGGCCGGGGCATAGTGATGCCACCCAACAAGCAAGAGTCACATAGGGATGTGATTAGCAAGGTGTTGCTTACTCATGTCACCAATTTTCTAGCCGTGATGTCAAAGCTCACTAGGAATTAGTGAAATGAGGATCTTGACCCACTATGTAACTTAGAGGGAGTTTTGTTGCAAAACACATAGTGGGAGTCTTTTGTTAAATAGTTTAATAAAAGATGAACATAAACATAGTGCTAAACTTTGCATATTCTTATGTTGTAGATCATGTTAGCTAATGCAGCATCCAGTTCTTTTAATTTGCGATCTGTTCTTGAGAAAGAAAAACTCAATGGAACGAACTTTATGGATTGGTATCGCAACTTGAGAATTGTTCTCAAGTAAGAGCGCAAGGAGTATGTCCTTGAGACTCTTTTTCCCGAGAACTTGCCTAATAATGCTTCTATGGCTGCACGGAGAGCTTATGAGAAGCACACGAATGATTCCCTTGATGTGAGCTGTCTCATGCTTGCCACAGTGTCCTCTGAGCTTCAGAAGCAATATGAGAACACAAATGCTTACAATATCATTGTGGGGTTACGTGGTATGTTTGAGAACCAAGCAAGGGCTGAGAGATTCAGCACTTCAAAGTCCTTATTTGCGTGCAGGCTTGCGGAAGGGAATCCCGTCAACCCTCATGTGATTAAGATAATTGGCTACATTGAGAGTCTAGAAAAGCTTGGTTTTCCTCTTAGCCAAGAGTTGGCTACTGATGTGATTCTCCAGTCGCTCCCTCCGAGTTTTGAGCCATTCATATTGAACTATCACCTGAACAACATGGACAAGACCTTGGCTGAGTTGCATGGGATGCTTAAAACTGCCGAGGAAACCATTAAGAAAAGCACCAGTCATGTGATGATGATGCAGAAAGGCAAGGGCAAGCCCAATATCAAGAAATGCGCGATCAAGAAAAAGTTAACTCCCGATGAGATCGCGAGCAGATCCAAGGCCAAGCAAGACAAGAAGGGCGCTGCTCCTGATGCAGTTTGCTTTTACTGCAATAAATCAGGACATTGGAAGAGGAACTGCCCAAAGTACTTGGAGGATCTCAAGAAGGGAAGTGTGACTTCCACTTCAGGTATAAATGTTATAGAGATCAATCTTGCTACTTCATCTACTGATTTTTGGGTATTTGATACCGGATCAGTTGCTCACATATGCAAATCATTGCAGCGGCTAACAAGAAGTAGAAGTTTGAGTAGGAGCGAAGTGGATCTTCGCGTTGACAATGGAGCAAGAGTTGCTGTGGTGGTTGTTGGCACCATGCCATTATCTTTACCTTCAGGATTAGTTTTGGAATTGAATAATTGTTATTGTGTTCCATCTCTTTCTAAGAACGTTATTTCTGCTTCATAATTGCAAGCAGAAGGTTATGACTTTAGATCTATGGACAATAGTTGTTCTCTTTATTTCAAAGATATGTTCTATTGTCATACTCCTATTGTGAATGGGTTATACGTTCTAAATCTTGAAGGGGCACCGGTCTATAACATTAATACAAAGAGGCAACGTCCTAATGATTTGAATCACACGTTTATTTGGCATTGTCGCTTGGGTCACATAAATGAGAAACGCATGAAGAGGCTCCATAGAGATGGTCTTCTACACTCATTTGATTTTGAATCATTTGAGACATGTGAATCTTGTTTACTTGCCAAAATGACAAGGGCACCTTTCACCGGTCAAGGTGAAAGGGCAAGTGACTTATTGGCACTCATACATACTGATGTATGTGGACCAATGAGCTCAATAACTAGAGGTGGTTTTCAGTACTTTATAACTTTTACTGATGACTTCAGTAGATATGGATATGTGTACCTAATGAAACATAAGTCTGAATCCTTTGAAAAGTTTAAGGAATTCCAAAATGAAGTACAAAATCATTTAGGCAAAACAATCAAGTTTTTACGATCTAATCGTGGAGCCGAGTATTTGAGCCATGAGTTTGGCAATCATCTAAAGGATTGCGGAATTGTTCCACAGTTGACTCCACCAGGAACACCTCAGTGGAATGGGGTATCTGAACGGAGAAATCGCACCTTATTAGATATGGTGCGATCCATGATGAGCCAAAATGATCTTCCATTGTCCTTTTGGGGATACGCTTTTGAAACAGCCGCGTTCACACTAAACAGAGTTCCATCAAAGTCAGTAGAAAAGACACCATATGAGATGTGGACAGGACAACGTCCTAACTTGTCTTTCCTTAAGATTTGGGAATGTGAGGCTTATGTAAAACGTTTGCAATATGATAAGCTCGCTCCTAAGTCTGACAAATGCTTCTTTGTGGGGTATCCTAAGGAAACAAAAGGATATTACTTCTATAATCAACATGAAGGCAAAGTGTTTGTCGCCCGACATGGTGTCTTCTTAGAGAAAGAGTTTCTCTTAAGAAGGGATAGTGGGAGAATGGTGCAACTCGAAGAAATTCGAGAAACACCTGAAAATGTTTCAGCTCCTACAAAACCACAGTAGGATGAACAAAGTGTTGAAGGACCTGTTTTGGACACACCGGCACCACGTAGGTTAGAGAGGTCCCGTCGTGCACCGGAGAGGTACATGTTCTTGACTACTCAACAGAGGGACATATTGTTGTTAGACAACGATGAGTCTAAGACCTATGAAGAAGCAATGGTGGGACCAGACTCTGAGAAATGGCTTGAAGCCATGAGATCCGAAATTGAATCCATGCATAGTAATCAAGTTTGGAACTTGGTTGATCCACCTGATGGTGTTAAAACCATTGAGTGCAAATGGGTTTTTAAGAAAAAGATAGACATGGATGGAAATGTTCATATCTATAAGGCACGATTGGTGGCCAAAGGTTTCAAACAAATTCAAGGTGTTGATTATGATGAAACTTTTTCGCCCGTCGCAATGCTAAAGTCTATTCGGATCATTCTAGCGATTGCTGCATATTTCAACTATGAAATATGGCAAATGGATGTCAAAATAGCTTTTCTTAATGGAAATCTAAGTGAGGATGTGTACATGACACAGCCCACGGGTTTTGTCGATCCACAATCAGCTGGAAAGATATGCAAGTTGCAAAGATCCATTTATGGATTAAAGCAGGCGTCTCAGAGTTGGAATATTCGTTTTGATGAAGTGATCAAAGGGTTTGATTTCATCAAGAACGAAGAAGAGCCTTGTGTTTATAAAAAGGCTAGTGGAAGCGCACTTGTATTTTTGATCTTATATGTGGACGACATATTACTGATCGGAAATGACATTCCTATGCTCGAATCTGTTAAATCTTCATTGAAAAATAGTTTCTCTATGAAAGACTTAGGAGAGGCAGCATACATTCTGGGCATCAAGATCTATAGAGATAGATCAAGAAGGCTAATTGGATTATGTCAAGATACATACATTGACAAGGTGTTGAAAAGGTTCAACATGCAGGACTCTAAGAAAGGTTTCCTACCTATGTCACATGGTATAAATCTTAGCAAGAGTCAGTGTCCAAGTAACATGATGAGTGGGATAAGATGAATGTGATCCCATATGCTTCGTCCATTGGATCCATTATGTATGCCATGCTTTGTACACGTCTAGATGTCTCGTATGCTTTAAGTACTACGAGTAGATACCAATCAGATCTAGGTGAAGGTCACTAGATTGCTATAAAGAACATCTTGAAGTAATTGAGAAGAACTAAAGATGTGTTCCTTGTCTATGGAGGTGAAGAAGAGCTCGTTGTAAATGGTTACACCGATGCTAGCTTCCAAACTGACAAAGACGGTTGCAGATTGCAATCTAGATTTGTGTTCTGCCTAAATGGCGGTGCGGTGAACTGGAAGAGTTCCAAGCAGAAGACAGTTGCTGATTCTACAACGGAAGCCAAGTACATTGCAGCTTCTGAAGCTGCTAAAGAAGTTGTTTGGATCAAGAAATTTGTTTCTGAGCTTATGTGATGACTAGTGCCTTTAGTCCAATGGACCTCTACTATGATAATAGTGGGGCCATTGCGCAAGCCAAGGAGCCTAGATCTCACCAGAAGTCCAAGCACATTTTACGGCGTTTTCATCTTATCCGCAAGATAGTGGAGAGAGGCGATGTAAAGATATGCAAAGTACAAACGGATTTGAACATTGCAGATCCATTGACAAAGCCACTTCCCCAACCAAAGCATGAGGCTCACAATAGGGCAATGGGTATTAGATATCTACATGGTTGACTCTAGTGCAAGTGGGACACTGTTAGTGATATGCCCTAGAGGCAACATGGAGATGTTATATATATCACATGCTATGTTTATAATGTATTGGTTTGTTCCTTGAAATAGACATTATCATTATTGATCAATGAGTACGTGACTTATTCATGAGACTCTTAATATCAAATGTTGCTATTTCTAAATGATCCCTGATAATATATCATATGAGGAACAAATATGATTCTAACATCGGCATATGTATTGATTGATGATCATGCCTCATGGATCATGGTATGGAGATACCAAATCAATAATATGGACATATGTTAGTGAACATATGTTGGATAGACCAACCATGAGATACTGCAGAGATTTCATGTGTCATCAGTTAGTCTCAAGTAGTGTTTATGTAGATTCTAACATCAGCATATGTATTGATTGATGATCATGTCTCATGGATCATCGTATGCAGATACCAAATCGATAATATGGACATATGTTGGATAGACCCGCCATGAGATATTACAGAGATTTCATGTGTCATTAGTTAGTCTCAAGTAGTGTTTATGTAGAGTCCTTAGACTTGAGATCATCATGGTTCCCAACATACGTAGTAGCTTATTTTGGGACTACTAAACACTACTCCGTAACTGGGTAGTCATAAAAGTAGTCTTCGGGTTTGCTATGAAAAATATAGTGGGATGTGAATGATCAAGATAGAATTTGCCCCTCCTTATGGAAGAGATATCTCTGGGCCCCTCGATGTAATGGATTATGGAAGTGCATGGCCATGCTAGGGTGATTGAGGTGTCAATCATAAGTTTGTAATCCATCATAGGATTGAGAGAGTGATTGAGCTAATTAAGAGGATGACACAAGTCTCGCCTTGAGCTCAATCGATATCGTGAGGCAAAGGGATTTGTACATGAGGACATTACAGGTTCAGCTGATATAATCTTTACGTATATTTTGGGGCTAATATGTCTTGCTAGAGGCCGCTATTAACAGGGTGACCAGAAAGGCGTTTTCGGGTCGCGACAAAATATACATGAACCTACAGGGTCGCACGCTTAATGGGTTGGAACACTTATTCAAATGTGATTCGAATATGGGCTCGATTTGGATAGAGATCTGAGTAGACTCTTATTGGGTCTCGGTCCACGAGGCCCAAGTGAGGAGGTCTATATATAGGGAGGTGAGGGGCCGAGGAGATTCACGTTTTTCGGTTGACCTCGAGCCAAATCCTAGCCGCCACCTCCTGAGCCAAACCCTAGCCGCTCCCGAGTGCTTGTACACTCGCAATCGGCATTCCAGCCCCGAACGTGTGGATACTGGTTGTGGTGCTGTTCGTTGCGGCGTTGATCGGCATCGACACTGATTAGAGGCCAGGGGGAGGGGGAATTTATTCCCTCTCTGTCATCTTGCTCACCTCGCTTTGCCCGGTTAGGCAGAGCGGGCCTCGGGCGAGCGGTAGCACGGGATGCCGGATAGCCTCAGGGAGGGTTGCCGGGGCTCTAGTGCACGTGGAAGACTGTGGCAGGCGGTACAGGAGAGACGACGGAGAGAAGGAGCTCACCGGGCGGCAGCCGTGAAGCGGCACAGTTGAGAGGCCACGGCGGAGTTGATCTCGTGAGCGGGGCCTCCTCCTTGCTCTGGTTCTAGGATGGTGAGTAGGTAGGGTGGAGGAGCTCGGTGGTGGGGGGGAAATGTCTAGGGATGATTCCCGTTTTATAGGCGCGGGCGACGGGTGCCATGGGAGTAGAGGCAGGAGGCGGCAGAGCTCATACGCGCGTGGCTGGCGAGCGCGGTGGTGGCAGCATCACAAGCGTGATAAGGCGACGATGGCAGCGAGGCGGGGCTAGGGAAGGTATGAAGTGGCTCCTTTGTCCAGTTGTTTGAGGAGTGCGTCGGCATGGCGACAGCATGTGTGCGTTGGTCTGCTAGCCGCCGCGAGGCGTAGCGGTGGCAGGCAGCAGGTGCAGGCACCGTAGCATCTAGCTGCGCGTGAGGGAGCCTAGGGGCGGCGAGAGGAGGAGACGTCTAGGACCACGGTGGCGCTCCTTCTGGTCGCGCAAGGACACGCGCGTGGACGGTGGTGCAGCCAAAGGCAGGCGGGGTGGCATTTGGTCTAGCGGGCGTCATGCGGTGGAAGTACGGGTTTGGTGGTCGACGGTGACGGGGCGTGGCGTGGTGTAGCGCTGTTTGGCCTCGCTGTCGCTCGGGCGTCCCAGGGTTGGAGATGACCGCGCAGGTTGGTTCGCGCGAGCGACCGTCGAAAGAGTGCGGAGGCTGACGGGTGGATCCAGAAGAGGCAGGCGACTGAATGGATGTGCGTGTGGAAGGAGCCAGGTGGATGCTTGCGCGATTGAGCCCGGTCGCTTGGCCGAGGGGGGGGGGAGGTAGGTTGAAAGCAGAGTGGGTCAACGAGCTTGGCCAGACAGGGAGGCCGAGGAAGAGGGGAGAGTGAGAAGTGGGCTAGGAAAGCAGCCCACTGACTTTTAGGGGGTTGGGTCAAGGAAAAAAAAAGAATTAGCTTAACCTTTTTGCGCATATATATATACACACATATATACATATATATAAACTTAGGATTTCTTGTTTAATAATTTATTCTACTGGGAACCTTTGGACAAAATAATTTGTAGCGGCCTAGCACTCGCATCGTTGTGAATCATTCTACTGTCTATCTTCACGGATCATGATCGTCTGCATTCACCCCGTTGAAGGCACGAGCTCAGAGGCCCACCATCCACCGTCCAAGCTATCCAGCGGTTCACGTCACGCTGCGCTTAACAATCGGAAATAGACTTGGAATTTTTTTATTTATATATTTTTTTTTAATAAAATATTTATTGGAGGAAATACATTTTCATTTCAAAAAATTTACAGAAATATACTCCTAATGCCCTTTGGGGAGGGGTGTTTTTTTTAATAAAATCACCCTCCCAAAGGGCCGATTTTAATGACGGCGTGACGGCCGTATTTTGGTTGCGGTCGGCCGACAGCCGTCTAGCACTTTTGCAGGCGGCCCCCTGGCCACCGAAACACCCCCTTGCCCAAAAACCGTCCTCGTAGGAGGGCGGTAGGGGGCGCCTATAAAATGGCGGCCCCTTAGATGGTAGCGGACCGGGCGTTTTGCAGGCGGCCCCCCCTTGCCGCCCTCCTAGATGGTGGCGGTTTTTTAGGCGTCGCCTGCAAATTGGCCCATTTGCAAAAAAAATCGCCTATCAGAGGGGATTTTTTACCACCTCACTATAAAACCCCTCCAGCCTCCAAAAATTCTATAAAATTCATAAAAATTAACAAAAAGAAGAAAGAGTGAGAGTGACGGCAAACGAAAGCGGCGAAGCTAGCCAGTTTCGGATTCATCTACAGGTAATTATTCTATAACTCTTTGTAAATTTCTATTTTTCTATTCATCAAATGAATGTATGATAATGTGTAGTATTGTACTACTTATTTCACAGGTAAGTTTACAATGTTAGGTTTGATCCATAAGGTGTAGATCTATTGAAGTTGAGCATAACGCTGGACATTGATAGAACGCCATTGAGAGAAGTTATGTTTTTTTTTTACTAGATGAGTACCACATATTTTTTTGAGAAATGCTAGGAGATGAACATAAGGCAAATGTAATTTATTTTTTGTAGTCAATGTGTATAAATCATAACTAACGTAGGTATGTAGTTGTAATAAGGGTATTTTTTGGCATTGAGGGAGTTTAACTTGCGTTTTAATTTGGTTAACAAGATGTAGGTGCCCCTTGGATGGGCATTCCGGTTATTCCAGT